>VDFB02365710.1:0-81887 GCA_007258455.2 Sequoia sempervirens | reverse complement strand
CAATCACCCACACCGTACAACATGCATACAAGGCCTTTTTAAAGGAATTCCAACATGAATTTTTAGTTTCTAACTAATTTTCAGCATCCTCCAAGCGACCTTACCTTTCATCTTCCATACATTTGCATTTTTTTTGCAATTTTGCAAGTTTGGCAACTTTGCAACATTTACATCTTTATATGACAACTTTTATATTCATTTCAAGTTTGACATAAAACACTAAAACTTGACCTCCTGGTAACCTAATCACATTAAAATGACCTCTAGAACCTTGTTACAAGGTTGAGACACCAAAATAACAAATTTCAAAATTTCTTCAAGGAAGCATGATGTTGTCAAGATGCTCCTGCATCACAAGACCACCTAGTTTCTTTGAAGGAAAAAGAGGGATATTAAGGTCACTAGAAATAATCTTGTTTTTTTTTGGCAGACTACAAAGAACATTACCCAGCTTGACCTGAAGTTATTTCCTAGTCATTTTCAAATTGGGGGCATACATATTGACAAACATCCAATTTGCATTAGTTATCAAATTGGAAAGATATATCATAAGGCTATTTTTTACAAATTTAAACCAACCTTCTAGAAAGGAAAGCAAGGTTCCACATAGTAACTATCCAACCTAAGGCAAGTTTTGCAAGGCTAATAAAGTAATTAAAAATAGGCAATATTTTACTAGCAATCTAAGAAAAAGTGGAGTCAACTATCTTAACCTCTTGAATAAGAATGATATCAACCTTATTACAATAATACAACTATTTAGAAGATGTTATTTATGAGGGCTATTGAGTCCTTGAAAATACAAAGAAACAATTCTCATGGGGAAAATATGAAAAACAACAATTCTAACTAAAATCACTTGACTATCGCCCAACAAAAAATGTTTAACTATCCATAATAACCCCCAAAAATAAATTGTGAAGCTCATTTCTTAAACTTATTGGAACCTAAAAGGTTTTCTAGGGTTCTTTGTTTTCCCATCACCACCTCTTTAACAACAACACCTCTTTAACAACATCTCAAGATCTAGTTTCCCTTTGAGAGGGGAATCCTTGTTTACTTTTTTCCCACATTATCCTTTTTATGGTATTGTTTTTTCTTCTTTTTCACATTATAATCCATTTTTAATTTAGAGGGGATGAGTCATTCAAGATTGCTTGAGATATGTCAATTATAGATTCCAAAAGATATCCATTAGTTGAACCATAAATCACAACACCAAGACTAGAAAATTTCTTATATCAGTTTTTAAATGGGTGTTATGTTCTTTTGTGTGGTTTATTTGGGAACATATTTTTATTATCCTTGACAATTTTAAATTTTTTGTATGTCAGATCCTCCTTACAGATCTCATTATTCATATTAGAGTCCTCCAATATTTTTATGTCCTCATTTATTTCTCCTTCCAAAACTTGATCTCCTTGACGAGAAATAAAAATAACCTCATCAATAGTATTGTTCTCTTGTCATTCCTTTGTCTGAAAAGAATCATCAACAATATTGAAAATGCCTTGTTGAAAAGGAAAGTCCTTATAAACAAAAATTGTCTTTCCTTCCTAGGAAACTTCCTTATTTTTAGGTTCTTCCTTCCTTGGAAGGGTTTTCTAGCATGTATCTATCTTATGAACATACTTATTACAATTTTGACAAAATGGACCAACATTTTCATACACAATCAACTAATTCCATTAACCAAAATTTGATTGAAGGGTGATTTGGGTAGGGATAACTTTGTTCATCTCCATATTGACATAAAACTGAGAAAAAATAATCTTTGTTCTTTTCAATGTAACTTTATCCATGGTTAAAATTTACCCAAAATAAATCACAGTACTCTATAGAATTTAACGCTCTAATATTGAAGTGGTAACCTAGGTGGGAGCCACAACACACAGATTAGCTATAGCGTCAAACCCTAGTTTCCATTTATAGAGGGAAAGGTTATTTCAATGAACTTTAACAAAAAACAAAGGTCCTCCTATGAGCACCTTAATCAATTCTTCCTTATTGGAAAATATGAAAATAAATAAACCACCTACCATTGCACTAACTGACACACTACCTTTCAATTTTCAAGCCTCAACTGACCATTTTTGAACAAGATCTATTTCGGGTCTAGAAGAAAAAAACTTACCAAAAAGTGTATTCTCCATAATAGAGATAGCGTCATCCATTAGATAATTTAGAAGATTAGCATCAATAACTTCCTCTAAAACTTGAACCATAGAAAGCTTTGCACCATCACTCTTAAAGATACCAAATATTACAACTTGATCAACTCAAGATGACTGACCAAACCCATCATTTTTACTTTTCAAAAAGGTGTCAAAAATAGACATAGGGAGCACATGAGGGGGGCCCAAAATAGCCCTCCATCAATAGAATCCCAACAATAATACAAAAAATTCAAACCCTAGCAAAGCATGCTTGGTTAATACAACACAACACCTAGAAAGTTGAGTTCTTATGATATTTCACTTTATTTCATTCCTTTTTATTTTATTTCTTTAGTTATTTTGTCTCTCTCTCTCTATGAACCTATCTCAACTCACAAGAAACGAATCTTGTTACTAGGTTGGGCACCATGGTGGCAATTTGAAAGGAGAAAGTCTCATGAATTTCACTCAATGAATGATTGTAGTACTAGAATCTAACAAACTAGTTTATTATATTATGAGTATATAAGGATTTTAAACAATTTCAAAACAACAAGAAGGATTCAATCCTTGAATAACAAATAAACACTCATCTTGACATAACCGACATGAGCTTGAAACTCTAAAATGATAACCATGCATTTAATAAACTGAGAAAGAAATAAACTACATACAAGGAACCATAACCACTACATGCAAAAACCTACCTATAATAATTGGAGTATTTTTTAGGAAAAATAAGGAAATCCAAATTGAAATTTAGAAAGTGAAAAAAACACAAGTGGTTTTCACCATTGGGTGAATTATTTATCTTTACTTTTTTTCATTTTTATTTTTTATTTCTTTGGAATAGTATGGATGAAGAAGGATAAGGATATGGATGTGGATATGTGGATTTGGAAGATAGTGTATGGATTATAGGGAGATGGAGGAAGAAATTAAGCTTCTAGTTCCATGGATGGTATTCATTGAATATGTGCTACAATGGATCATAACAATTAGAGGTATGCTCATAGGCATTGGTAGAATGATGACATGATGGAAAAATATAAGGATTTATGTAAATAATTGAATTAGAGGTTGAAGTGGGATCAATCTTGCATGATGGATGGGGGATTCAGAAGACTTGTGGATGAATGGACATAAATGTTGGTAGATCAACATTGGTTCACGCCCTTAAAGTGTGGTGGAGTTGTGGAGGAGTGGATTTTGGATTTTGAGATTTAGATGGAGAAGTGGGTTTGAATTTGGGGACATAGGGACCCAGAATTAATGGAGATGATAGATTATTTAAAATATAATATTTTAGAACATGAGAGCTCAAAATACATTTGAAAGATAATAGATATTTAGATGGAGTGGAGAACTTAGGATTGGATGAAGCGTTTGGATTAACAAGTTTGGATGCCAACTTTGATTGTGCTTTGTGATGCATATCTTCTATGAGTAATTTAGGAATCCACATGATTTTTTAATTTCTCTTCTTAGGCCCTTCTGACCTCTTACATTTATCCTTTTCTCTTGGATCATATTTTTCTTTGTTTTTGCATGTCTTTTGGATGGGACATGACGATAGATTTTTGTGGAATTTCAGCTTTATGCATTTTATGTTTGGCATCCAAAATTCTTCTAAGAACAATGATTGCATGCATATGAATTATGTGGAGTTATTATGGATGGGTCGATGTAGCTAGGATGTTGGGAGGATTTCAAGGATGTGTGCCTTTATTGATATTGATTTATGATAGAATGAAAGGATTTTAAGATAAAGGGGTATATTGATAGTGGATGGAGGTATGTAAGGATCCAAGATGGATGGGAGGGATGAAGAACTTGGTTTGGGACATAGGGATCCAAAATTGATCGAAGGGATGAAGGATTGGGCTTTGGAATATAAAGGCCCAAAATAGGTTTAAAGGATGGAGAATATGGATATTTGGATTTAGATGGAATGATTTTGGATTTGGGTGGATGGAAGGAATACCAACATCTTGAGCTTGGTAGCCAAGGCCATGGTACTTTAAATTTTATTTGATTTGGATGGGTTCTAATATGCCTTGCTCATGAAGGCCTAACCCTTTGCCTTGATAGTGCATGTCTTGATAAATCATTTTTCCAATGAGATACTTGTTGTTTTGGAAGCAAGATGTGAGCCCCTCTTGAGGGAGAATATGGCATGGAAGGAATGATAGGTTCTTGGAGGAAACCTAATTGGATGAAAGAGGAGGAACCCATTTTATATGTATGGGGTTTGTGGGCAGTTTGGATATGGGATATGACCTATCTTTTGGAGTATTGGGATCATGAGGGGGATTAGGAGGGATATTTGGATCTTGAGATGGATTAGGATCATGACATGAAGATGAAGGGGTTCTTTTATCTTGACTTTGGGAGGGACCATGATAGGGAATGGAAGGGATATTTGAATCTTGGGATGGAAGAGGATCATGGAAGGAACTAGGAGGGGTGTTTAGATGTTGAGATGGAAGAGGATCATAAAGGGGATTAAAAGGAATTATTTGATCTTGATTTATAAGGGGGTCATGAGATGGGGTGGAAAGGATGGGATCATGATATGGAAGGGGATCATCTTGGATGGAAAGGGTGTTTAAATCTTCACATGGAGGAGAATCCATGCTAGCATGCTTTGGACTAGGGGGTTGACATAGTTCATTTATGTGGATGGTTGGGTGGGGGAGAAGTGTTGGTTATAATATTCAACTTGGGTATATGGGGAGATGTTAGATTCATGAGGTTTAGGAGATTTGGGTTTGTCTTGATTTAGGTAGATGCATGATGTGGGAGGATTGTACAACTTTATTTATGGGTGGGGATTTAGTCTTCTTTGCAAATAGTCCTTGGAAAAGATCAAGAGTAAATGGTTTAGGATTAGATGGAGGATTATAATTAGATGAGGGATTAGGATTACGGCTTGTATGGTTGGTATTAGGTGAAGGAATAAGACTAAATTGGGGATTAGGATTATGGATTGGAGGGTTATAGGATAAGGAATTTAGATTATGGGTGGATGTGATGGGAATGTTGTACAAAGATGTAGATTGGGATATGGGTAGGGGAGAATATGGAGGTATAGATATTGTATGGGGGTGTATGTAGGTGAGGGATAAGAGGGAGGTAAGTATGGAGAATAGTATGGATTTCCCTTGTCAAAGATAGGATAAGTGTGACCAATAGGTATATGTGGAGGTGTAATGGGATAGCTTGTGCTAACTATTACTTAGTCAAAAGGAATTTTATTTTGGATGGGTGAGTGGTGGAATATTTGAGAAAAATTTCTATTGACCATGGCTTCAAGGTGGTCTGCAAGACCATCACTATCATCATAGGGCTCACACTCAAGTTGGTCAACAAGAATATCCTCCTCATTATCATCAAAAACATAATAAAGTTACCCTAAATTATAATTTTTGGTCTTGTTGGGGTAGGAAATGAGTTCATTATTTTAGATTGGGTTGGAATGGATGAGGGTGGATTAAAATAGATTATATTTGATGGAGGATAGATTAAATGGTTGGACATCATAAAGGATTTATTGGAAGAGGAAAGTTAGGGATTGATTTTGGGTAAGGGTGGAAATTAGGATGATGGATTAAAAATGGGTTTGATATTAGAACAATAGGACCTAACGATGAGGAGGAGAACTAAATTGGATTTGGAATTAAGGAAGGGTTAGATAGAGAGGTTAGGAGTGAATAGATGGATGAAGAACTAGGTTGGTTAGGAGATTGGAATAGAAAAAATTGAATGAATGAAAGATAAGGTTTTAAGGATTTAGAATATTTGGATGGATAAGGGATTATATTGGAAGGAGGATAGATGGGTTTAGATGGTTTGGATGGATGAACTATTAGATAAATAAATTTAAAAAAATTATTGGATTTCAATGAAGGTTTTGCTTGCTTGACTAGGAGGTGAATTTAAAAACACGCAACCAAACAAGGTGGTTTGAGGAAGATTTAGATAGATAAGTATGCACTAATTTTACACAAGGCACACCAAGAACATGCACAATCCTAGAATTATTCAAGTGGGAGCGTTAACTTAGTGTAGGCCCACACAATAAAATACCTCAAGATTAGTGCAAGGAACTAATATTTCAAGAGTTGATAGGTAGGGATTCAGTGGCACAACAACTCACATTTTCCCTTTCTTTGGAGGCCCTCAACACCATGCCAAAAGAGTTTCTATCTCTACTCAAGGAGGTACATGGCCATGAGTAAATTCAGGCTTAATATTGAGCCTGGCACCACACTAAGCAATGGTTGAAAGGTCTTGAGCTAAGATGAACAAGGTTGTTAGGGAGTCCTCTAAACACCTCAAGGGTACATGAAGAAAAATATGTGTATGAAAGAGAATAATTCCAAATAGCCAAGAGGAGAGGGTAATCCACTCTCCACCTTCACTTCTCCATGATATAAATTTCTTGGAGGCTTAGCCCATATTGACAATATTCCACTTCCAAGGGAGGTTTCTTTTGATTCACCTCCCACTCTTTATACTCCATCAAAACACAATATTTGAGGTTGTTTCCTAGGGTGATCAAATCCCTAGGCTAACCTCCTAGAAGGAATGATCCAAGTGTTTTTAGTCACCCAAGATTGCACGAAGTGCAAGGGGAGAACATACACATGTTGGGTTCTTTAGGATGACAATGAAAAGCAAAAAAAAAGGTAAGTGTTGTTTTTGATCCTTAAGATCACACAAAGACAAAAGAGGATAGCATACACACCACTCACCCAAATACACAACAAACATTGTTCATCAACCTTAATAAATCAAATGTGCAACTAAGACTAGTCAAATGAGAATGCCTCAGACAAATGTAGCTTTAACAAAAATGTGTTAGTAGTTTCACAAAGAAGGTCTTGGACTAATGAATATTATTGCAAGAAAATTAATTAGAGTTGATAATAACACCCCTGCAAAGATCAAAAAGTAAGGGTATGATGCAACAAAATAGATGTAAAGAAAATATATGCTTATCACAAGATTGCAATTTCATTTTTTTTATTTTTCATAGTCAAATTAGATCTGATTATTTTGAAATATTTTTTTCCCTAAAATTAAAAATGCAAAGAATAAACCCTTGCTAAAATTCTAAGAAATTTCCAAAAATGTAGAAATTTCCAAAAATGTAGAAATTTCCAAAAATGTAGAAATATCTACAAAATTCATTAATTTGTGTCATGAAAAGCATATTTATGAAAAAATACCTAGTTGACATAGATCTAATTATTTAGTAGATTTTTTGACCTAAAAAATAAAAATCTAAAGAACATAACCCTATTAAAATTTTGAGAGCTTTCTAGAAATATATATTTTCCAAAAAAATCATTGATTTGTGACCTAAAAAACTAGATTTATGAAAAACCATAAAATGGCCATAACTCACAAACTATTAATGATTTAAACCTAATTTTTTATTGTAGCCTTTTGAGATCATCCACAAACTTTAGTTAAAAAGTGCAAAAAATAACTTAGTCATTTGAAAGATATTATGAAATAATAGGGTTTTTTCTTTAACCTACAAAAGTTAGCTTCAAAAAATAATTTGCATAGAAGAATTAAAAACCAACAAAATGGGGTTATCAAAACCTTCAAAAACAAGGATTAAACAAGGAAGAGTGTCTTTTTGGGCTTTCCAAAATGAATACAAGAAAAAATAAAGGTAAATAACATAGAAGATAATGCAATACACACACAATACCTTCCCCTAAAAACCTTCTTTCTCCTCAAATAGAGATGAAGTAGAGTGCACCCTCATCTACTTGATTTTCTCTTTTGATATGTTAATGGAATGTGGTTGCTTACACAAGTATCATGATGATAGGATTGATATGATGAATGATAAAATAGATAGCATGGGGATATGATGAAGATGAAGTAGATAGAAAATTCAACAGCATAAGGCTATGATAAGAAAAGATCCCCAAATGTGATGGGAGGCCTCTCATTTATAGAATTTTCAAGAGTGAAATCAAAGGCCAAGATAGATTGGTTGATGGGTGGATAGTATTGATTTAGGATTAGGGTTTGGCTCAAAAGTTGTAGTCATGTGACAAGTGTCACATTAGGGGTAAGGGCTAGGTTTAGGATTTTATTAGAGCAGCATTCTTATGTGAATGGTTGAGATTTGGAGATGTAGTATGAAATGGATGGATGAGATACAAAGTTAGTTTAAATTTTGTGGCAAGGGTGACATGAAAGGATAAATTAATTAAATAAATACAAAATATGTATTTAATGAAAGTGGGGAATAAAGGTGAAGGATAAATTAATTAAATAAATAATAAATATTTATTTAATTAAAGTGGAGGATAAAAGTGAAGGATAAATTAATTAAATAAATAATAATTAATTAATTGATTAAAGAGGAGGATCAAGGTGATGGATAAATTATTTAAGTAAATAATAAATATTTATTTAATTAAAATGGGGGATAAAGGTGAAGGATAAACTAATTAAATAAATAATAAATATTTATTTAAGTAATGGATAGGATAAGGTATGGTCAATTTTAGGTGTCTATAATGATGATGCTCCGTTTTTAGTTATTATATACATATTACTATTATGAATGACTCTATCCTCATATTTTGATGTGGTCTCAATTGTGTCCTTTGGTTGCTTTTAATTTTCCTTTGTTACAATTTTTTTTTATGATTTTGTTGTTTTCCCTTATGTTTTTACCTTGCTTGATGTCTTCAGTGCATCACATTCTCATATCTTGTCAATCAATTGATAATGTGCCTTCATGATCATCGGTGTGGGAATGATCTAGATTTCTCCCTCTCCCTTTCCTCATTTATTTGTTGCTTAGTCACTTGGGAGCATACAATGGTTGTCTCCCCTATGACTCATTATCTTATGTCATCTCTTGGGACCACGATCTAGATATTCCCCTTCATAATTTTATCCTCTTCCCTCATGAAAATATTTTTCATATATTTTCTTTCTCCTTTCCCCTTAACCACTATCCTTAATTTCTAGCTCCATTTCTTAGCATCAAGTTTTCCAATCACTCTAAGGGGGCTATATCATAAACCACTCTCGCTCTTTGTTATTTTTAATCGTTAACTCTTGACATCAACGAGAACTAGTCATATCATCACCTCAAGCTTGACTTGCCCTTTTATATAATTAGGTAATCACCTTATAACCATAAATGACATCATCAACTTCTAATTTACTTATTCAAGTGGCAACCTAAACCTAGGTTGGTAACCATCAAAAAACCAATACATCTCAAAGGCATTGTTTCAAGTTCCTTTGGGTTTTCTATCATCTTTATCCATAAGTGGAAACCACCAAGAGCCAAGGGTGGAAAACTCAACTCCATTACATATAATTTTACCTTGTCATAATTATCACCTTTATCATTGCCCTATCCAAGCATCTTTCATGGGGGCTACCTTATGACCATTTTTGTTGTTATCCAATTTTACCCTAAACCAAGGTCCTCTACCTATTTTTGATGTGGGCCACTCTTGTGCTTCCTATTTGTTTCTTCTATTGAATCAATATTTATAGATCTCTCCCCCATAGTAGATGATTAATTTTTTTGTGGCACTTTTAGCTATTTTTCTATTATATTATGGTTTATTAAACATGTATTGGATGTGCATCACATTTCATGTTTTCATTTCATATTGTTGTGTTTATTTCATGTGTGTGTTTTCCTTTGTATGTGTTAGATTTTTACTAAATTATTTTTATATAATGATTACTCTTTCATGGACACATTTTTATGGATATGTATGTGTGCAAGTATGAATAATATAGAAGATAATTCAAATATTTCCATCTCTCCTTTTGGTATAATATATCATTTATATTTCATAATTTAATATAATATACTTTAGAATACTTCTTTCTTGTTAAGTTATAATTCCCCTAAGGTGGTGGCATAATGTATGATAAAAAATCATATACTTTCTAATTTCATTTATTGTGTGTTGCACTCATGTTAATCATCTCATCAAAATTTATTTTTGATTCAATATTAAAGACACATATGATGGTAGATTTTGAGGGCCCTATTGCTACATATATGTTAAAATAAAAATAAGACTCCTTGGTTATTGAGGAGTTGAAAGTAAAGACAATTATGATGGCTAATATTCAGAGCCCTATTGTTGCAAATTTGTTAAAAGAAAGTAGACTATCTCTAGCTAGAACTCCCTTCTTAGAAAAGGGGTGTAAGAATAAGCCTAAAAAAATTATTCACAAGCCAAGGTTACCAAAAGAAAAAAAATAGTAGATTGTGGATTAGAACAAAAAAGATCTAGAAGAATATGTGAAAAGGATATCAAGGAAAGAGAGTGTTGAACAACTGGAATACTGAGAGGGGGGGTGAATCAACATTCCATAAAACTATTCTAATAAAAAATCCATCTAACCATTATCACAATTTTGACTGAATCAACAATAAAGAACATAGAAACAAATCAATGCAACCACACACATGAACACTAGGATTTTTATGTGGAAAACCCAAAAAGGGAAAAACCACGATGAGGGTTAACTCACAATATATTATATCCAAATACAAACTATTACAGGGCTCACTGCCAAGACTCATTGTCCTTGAAAGGCTCACTGCCTGAATACAAAAGATGGCTAACTGCCAAGATACAAAGATAGTGGCTCACTGCCAAGAGTTTGAACTAAGAGAATACACCTTCAGTGTGCAGGGTTCAGTTCCATTGAAACTCAAAATATGAAATATTGCCTCACATAACAGTCACTCAACAAATCTGCTCTGATCCCAATTGATAGAGCATTTAGGCTTGGATCTTCACATACACCCTAATCCTTTTCGCACCTTTCTTCCACTTCCCTTCACCACACTTCTCACTCCCCACACTTTCTTTCAAAACATCTCATATATATATATATATATATATATATATATATATATACAAGTATATCTTATTCATCAATTAGGTTGGCCTAATTAGATGAAAAAAAAAGTAATCAAAATATTCTTGTCGGCCCTATATATGATTTAAAACATTTTATCCATATAGAGCATTATACCAAGTCGGCTAACATCCATAAAGCATGACTAGTCTTCATAATGAATTGCATATGCTAGGTCAGCCAAGACTAGACATAATTCACAAAATCTCCAAACCAACAAACAATCCTCAAAGAAAACACCTTTCGGATATGAGATCACATCAATTTCTCATCATAATACCAACATAGAGTCTACCAACAAAACCACAGCATAAGAATGTTCTCTTTAATAAAATGTGGAGTCTCCCACACTGATACGTAGAGCAAGGAACAATAGTAAAATATAGAGTTGAACTATGTCGGAGATAATTTTCTGCTCACAACCCAAAAATTCTCAAGATCCAAGATGCAGTTGTTTGAATGAGACATGATAACATGGTTAAGAGATTAGAGTCATATCACTTCTTGCAGTGAATTTCAAACTCAAATACCAATGCATTGATTCATCACAAAAGAACATTACCGGCAAAGAACAACTTTTGGTAAACCAAGTAAACTTCCTATATAGTTGTTACCATGTTTACATCAATGAAAACATAGGAACAACCAACACAAACCATCTACACTTCATGATCATGTTGCAAGGCTCCAACAAAGAGGTGAAGAAAGATGTTGCAAATGCAAATAAATCTTTGTGGCGATGTTGTCTAAGAGTATACCAAAATTAAAGAAATGTTTTTTTTGTCTTGGAATGTTAGATGGTAGGATAACCCACACAAGAACAACCTTCTAAAAAATTTAGTTAGATAGAATAAATCAAATATTATACTAGTACAAGAAACTAAATTGTCAATATAGAGAGTTGTGAAAATAAAAAATATATTTTTCAAGGATTTGGTTGTTAAGATGGCATGGTAGGGACCTGAGGAGGGATTGTGTCTCTATGGAACCCTACAATATTAGATGGATCTCTTTCAAGTGCTAAATTTAACCATGTAGTTGTTCTTTTTCTAACATAAAAATGAAAACACTTCTTGGATAATTTTCAATATTTATGCTCCCAACACTCAAAGTGATAGAAAAATCCTTTGGAATCATCTCATTGCTTTTAGATGGATGCACACTAATAAAAAATGGTTGGTTATGGGGGACTTTAACTCTCATCTAAATGAAGATAAAAAGAAAGGGGATCCCAAATATCACTAGATAGTAAGGAAGGTCTAATATACTTTATCAATCTTAATGATCTCATGGATTTGTATTTGGAGGGTGCTATTTATACTTGGTCAAGTCAAGTATTTGGTTCTTTTGTTATACAAGTTAGATTGGATCATTCCTTTAGAGCACATGATTCGATTTCTTTGTATTGTTTCTCTTTATCTACTTGGACTAGAATAGGGTCATATCACTCTCTAATTAATATATATGCTGAGAAGGATAAAAGGAAATATTTTCCATTAATATTTCAAAGAATTTGGACCCAACATCCTAATCTAAATGAAAAATTTGTAGATTGGTCAAATAAAAATGTTGATGGATCAATTTTATTAAATATTGCTAAACAAATTAATAATGTAAAGGCTACTATTAGAATAAGGAACATGAACTATTTTGGTAAAAAAAATTAAAAGAAAAATATATCAAGTACAAATTACATATGGTATAAAGTGAAATTCAAAATTTACACATGAATTAGGATTTATTGGTCAAAGAAAGAGGGTTTTTTATGTGATCTCCATTCTATTATTGCAAAAGAGGAAGATTTCTAGATGAAAAGATTGGAAGTAATATGGTTAAAGAAGGATAAAATACTAAATTCTACACATGACTACTCTAGATGTTATATCTAAAATAGATTGAATAACCAAGATCTTGTTTGAGAGAGATAAGCTATGAAACTGTAAATGAAATAACACAATTACAAACCCAAGATTCCAAGAGATGTGCAAATGTCAAGATGACAAGATTGCATTAGGAGCTCAAAGAAAATCTATAGAATAATGATTGCATGCCTCAAGGTGAATGTATGTCAAAGTATGCAACAATGCAAGAGAATAATGAAAATACAAGTTAGTTAATTAGTTTATATAGAATTAAGGAGATGACAGAGGTCGCAAATCCAACTAATAGGAATTAACCACCAAAAGTGGAGATGGCCACCAAAAATGGAGATGGCCAACAAAAGTGGAAAGTGTTCCACCCTTTAAGGAAGGGGACATCACATCACTTATTTCCTTGTTATTAAATGATAAAACTCACTATATTATCCTAAGAAAGATTAATAAAAGTGTAGGAAAAACCTATGACTAAGCGAAAAAAAATTAATCCACTAGGAAAATAAAAAACCTACACCAACACCCCCTTAAGTGTGGCTTAGGAGGATGCAAAAGATGATGGGTTTCGGAAAATGAAGCCATGTTAGGTACCCATATACATATAAAATCCCCCCCAAAGAAGAACCCCCATCCCACAAGAAGGAAGTACACCCCCATAATAAAGAGAGAAATGAAGTGGAAGGACAAAGAAGCCCCCCGAAAGAGATCCAATGGTAGATGCCCAAAACTGGATGTAGAAGATGGTTCACAATTGTTGAACATTCCTCCCCTTAGAAAGAAACAAACTAATGGTATATGTAACTCAATGTGCTTAACCCCAAAGGACAACTAAAGCAACAAATACCACACAATTTTTTTTTTTTTAAGTAAAACTAACATGCATGAGATGCACAAAAGTTATGACATGAAAATTCATTTAAACAAACCCAAAATCATTTATGTCCCTTGGGGTACACGAGGATACATTACGAAACTTAATGCCATACATCAATGATAAAGAATGAAAGCCAAATCTAATCCATGACGAAGCATATATATAAACCATCAATAAGAACCATTCACTTAAATAAATACAATACTTTGAATAACGTCCGATATGGATCCATATCCACACAAGGTTCACTAATGATAAATATTACATCACATCCTTTTCATTACTTTACACTGTTCAAGTCTTACAATTATATAAACATATTTCCCAATATGAGCAGGAACCACATAACAAGATAAGATGATACATCAGAAAGATAATAACCAAGTAATGTAACTGGCTCCAAGACAAATACAACTCTGGAGTCGCTACAATGGCACCAATCTGCACCTCTCGATCCTTGACTGGGGACCCAATGGGGTGCTTAGCACGTTCCACCCGACCACGTGGGTCCGAAGACCCACCCCCCGTGCTAAGGAGCTGACAAGAAGAGACCTCAACCAAGAACATCCAACAGGGAACCACAAGACTCAATGCCAAACGAAGGTATCACAAAACGAGGATTACAATAAAATAATCAACAACATTCATGAGTCAATAAGATCAAATAAAGCTACGAAACTCATCACATTTAACCCAAGCACTAACAATTAAGCAAGTCACCAAAGAACATTCATAACTCATTTTCACAAGAATCTAAAACAACATAAAGATTACAATATCCAGAGGCGACAAGAAACAAGAACAAGGGTGACTAGTCGGGAGGGTCATCGCATAGCTCCCATGGGATCCCCTGGCACTTCCTCCAACCGAGGCGCCGACACCCATCTATGGATTCCCTAGCCCTCGAAAACCACATAAAGATACAACAACCAGAGGAAACTACAAAAAAACACAAGGGTGTCAAGTGGAGAGTGTCATCACATAGCTCTCATGGGATTCTCCTGGCCCTTCCTCCAACTGAGGCGCCGGCACCCATCTATGAATCTCCTGGCCCTTCCTCCTAACTAAGGCGCCGGCACCATAGGGTAGCTAATGTGGAGCCGATAATCTCTCGTGAGGACGAGACTATGACTTTGCCGACCATGGCCTTCTCAGTCTATCACTAGTCTATGGTAGCCCTAATGCATAGACGAGGAATCCAGTTTTAATTATCTTGTGTGTTTTACTACCCATCCCCCTAAATTCTATTGTTTAGGTTATCACTTGTTTAATTACTCTTTCGTGGGTTATCCTGAGCCCTTCCTCATCCTGAGGCGCCGGCGCCCACGAAGAGCCACTCTCCCTATGACCCCTAACATATCTCAAAATAGGCAAGGGTTGTACTGTAACCGAAAAACAAATAATATCAAAATCAAACTACGCGAGGCATTAACCATCTCGCTATAACACATAATCAAAGTCTCAACACTTCATGTACAACCCTTTTAAAATCATGATATCAAAACACTTGCCTCATCAAGGGCACATAAAGAGAGAACATCAACTGACAATAATCTCAAGCCTCTAGAAGCCAAAAGAACGACAATCCACAACGAGGGTAAAAAGAAGCAAAATAGTTCCAACACAAAAACTTAACATTCAAAAATCTCCTCAACTAAAAGGACTCAAATAGAAAACAACATAATAAGGAACCATCATCATCCTTTATAAATCCAACATGATCTTAATGACCAAAATCATCTCTAAAACCAACAACTCAAGAGGGTAGACACAAAAAGAAATGACACCATCAAAGCAACCTTTAAACACTCACAAGCACACTCAAAGAATAGCCACTTAAGAATAATTCATCAATCAAAACATGTGTTTATACAACCCTTTTAAATCTTAAACTAATCAAGGAAGCTATATATATAAATATCAACAAAACTATAAAACACATCCCAAAAGATCAAGTTGTAATTGTAACTTAATACATACATATAGATAAATATATTTCCAATCCAAAAGACCATCGTTAAAGAATCCCAACAACTCTGATAACTATAAGGGCCATTTTAATACTCGTTTACATTCTAATAAGTCAATACATATTTACCCCAACCAATACACCCACTAACACATCCAAGTCTTACACTAGAAGAAGCACATTAATTGTTCATATACATTTTACTTATTCATCAATTAAGAAGTCATTGACAATAAATGAAGTTATAACACATATTCTATAAATTAACCCCATATAAATATTCCCTTTGTAAAATCATTTGCAAATATAAAAAATACATGAAAGAAGATAAGCATATGGTTGGTAGCAAATATTTTATGATTTTCATACTTATGTGATAACGTCTGCAAGGTTGTGCAAAACTGGTATAACACTTGATTAACAGACAGAAACTAGAACCATAATATGTCACATATGCTCGAAGCATATTATCATACGGTATGACACAGGTTGCAGGAGCAGAACATGCTCTGATTAAGGTTATCTCCTTGCAACTGCCTTGCCACCACAGTGTCATGCA
The DNA here is from genome assembly GCA_007258455.2 of Sequoia sempervirens. NCBI lineage: Eukaryota > Viridiplantae > Streptophyta > Pinopsida > Cupressales > Cupressaceae > Sequoia > Sequoia sempervirens. Next base: position 65,512 of record VDFB02365710.1, on the reverse strand, counting down.
AATGAAATACACGTTATCTACTAGAATTGATTAGTTACTAAAATCCGAGTTTCATAGTAATTTAAGAACCCTAAAACATCATTATATATTAGGACTAGAATCCATACTCACAAGCTTGGGCGCTATACTTTTAAAATCTAAGAGATATGGTTGATTTGGTCATTCAATATCTTTAGTAATTCACACCAATAATGTAGCTATGAATAGGTTGTGTATGAAATTACAGAAAATCCCCCAGGCTTAGCTTCCATTCACAATTAAGGCCAGAGAATAATGCAGCTATGCAGATTCTTTAAATAATTTCAAGACTGTAGTATTTTCACAGGTGACAACTGTACATGTTAAAAACTTCAAACTTCCCCACCGATTGATAGACAACACAAACTAGCCTTTAGTCAAAACATGACTTATTGTTGTGGGCAAATAACCTAGAAGTTAGAAAGAAAACATAAACTGCTCCAAGGCCTATCAAATTTTGAGGAGAGAAATCTCCTACCAGTAGATCAGATGATGAAGACAATGCTGCTTCCTAACAAATAGAATAGCTTTAAAAATCATATTTTTAGAAATTGAGAACGAGCGGGAATTGCAGTGACCATGTTCTTGTGGAGTTTATTGGTGAGGCTAAATGAAACAATCAGAGATAGGCGTTTGCACTAAAAACCAGCGATGACTACCATACATCAGAAGCATTATTTCCCTTGTGACATTCTACGTGCATCCTAAACCATCAAATTTCTCTGGTTGCCACTCTAAAACAAAACAGATTGAATCGAATGAAGCATAATAAACAAAAACAAAATAGATACAAGGAGACTCAATTACTAACAAAATAGCGAACCTTCTTCCTAAGCTCGATTTCTAACAAGGAAGACTATAAGTGTCGAAAGGATAAGAGGAAACGGCGAACAAAGAGTGCTTCGAATGCTGCCTAGAAAACGAATTCAGCAAGACTCCTTTACAGCGAAAGCTTTGATAGTTTGATCTCTATTTAACAACCATTCGATATGCACACACAACACAACACCTAGATCTAAGGCGCATTAAACCGTACTACCTTTTAATAGATATATTCCTTACAAAAGAGAAATCAGCATGATGAGTTCAAGGAAATACACAGGCACGGTACAGAGGATCTGCAACAAATTTACAAGGAGGATAGGGCATAGAATGCCAACCAAAGTGAATTTAATTGAAATCTAACATGTTGTATATTCGTTGCTCACCTTACATATATACCAAACATTAAATGTATCCATCGAATGCCATACCTAAATGCATTAAGGTAGTATTCAAGCAATGAAGTTTTAGTTTAAAACTTAATATGTATACAACAGCGGCATGACTACAGGGAGGAATTCGTATTACCTAGCTTCCAGTATACAATGCATGTCAAGAAATCACAACATAAGAGAAACACAGCCTTAAAATCATTCAATGTAAAAGATTGGCGCAGGAGTTAAGATCAATGTTCATTATTCCATTCAAATGAAATCACCAAAATAAAATCGAAACCCCAAAACCGATAATAACATACAATGGTCACTACAACTATCAAACTATATCAAATGCTCAACCCATAGCTATCATTTACCTAATATATAGCAAGTAGATCGAACAAGGCAACACAAAAAGTGTAACCGGCTAAAGAATCCTGAACTTTATCTTAGAATCTATCTAAATCATCCCTTCTAATACTATCATTCTGAGGAGATCTCAAATTAATATAATGAAATAAAACTTGATATAAATTCATTTCAATTCGGACGAATAGAATTTGATGAGTCTTGACACCGTTTGGTACTTTCCTGGTTCTAATGCATTCGAAAGGGAGAAATTCGATCATTCAAGCCTAATCACCCAAACTTCAAGATCCAGTTGCTACAGTAATAGGAGAATAGTGTCGAGAGCAGTTGTTATGTTCATCACGCTCTGCTTCTACCAAATCCTATGATAATGATCCACTCTTCCCCCAAATCCCCAAAATTTTCTTTTTCGAGCAGTCCTCAAGACAATGTGTTTGTTCTCCCCCCCTCAATCCCCACAAAATGGATTCCCACCAAACTCCAATAAAGCTTTTTGTTTTATTTTCAACGATCCCTTCCATCTTAGACATGAACTTGCATGTAAATCTTTCTATCCTTTTTTTTTTTTGTTTTTTTTGTTTTTTGTTTTTTTTGTTTTTTTTTACAAATCAATTTGAAGATCTTATCTCTATTACCTAATTAAAATTCATCTTTCTTTCCATTTTTATTCAATTGACCAAATCATTTATCTTTATTTGATTCTTTTATCATATTTAAATAATTATCTTTGCCTAACAACAAATTATCCAGTATAATTAAATATAATACTTTTACAATAAATATTAATTTATTTAATAATAACTATCCACTTTATACTTCATTAAATTAATCTATTTAATTAACATTTTAATTTCCAAATTTATTTAATCAATGTTAATTTAATTAATTGAGTAAACAATTCCATCGAAGTATTATGCTTATCGCATAGGCCAATAACACACTAATCCACAATAACCCAAATAGACACTTACCCAAGTATCGAGACAGGCCACCACAGAGGGCCACTACATCCTCCCCCCCTAGGCTTCGACTTACTCCTGGAAGTCGCAAGTTGAGGTAAAACTCTCACAATCAAAGGCACAACAATACCATAATACTAAATCAATAGTCAAGCCTCATCAAGTAAGCAACGCAAATTAAACAAAACATAAAATAGGGACATGATACCAAAATGAAAGTGGTGATGGAGTTGCAACCAAACTGACTTGCCAAACACAAGGACGGATGACGAACTAGGTTGGGGAAACTTCTTGTCAGCTCTTATTTTCCACATCAGACCCATTGGGTGTTTAAGATGCTCGCCCTTTCCTGACAATGCAGGTGGAATCGAGGCTTAGTTCCTGCAATCCTGCATACAAACAAACGTTGTGCACAACATATATATATCAAATCAACCTAGTGTAGAGGGAATTGCAATGTTGTATGCCTCTCACAAATGAGTGATACGACATCGTCCTTCTAACACGCTCATCAATGAACCATCATAAATGATTATTAATACAATTACTAATCAGATGAAAACACTGTATTAAGTCAACATGTTAAACATAGCCAATTAATTACCTTCATCCTTAAGATTTGAAGTCAACTACCTGAAAATCACAAACTAGGGTGGAAACATAACACATTAGTACTAAACATTTAAGGGGGTTCTTTACCCTCGATAAGGCACATTTCCATAAAACGTAGTATAATTATTCACATAAGCGCATATTTTCATTAAACATCATCATTTTCACACAAGCACTCTACTTCAATCATTATTCAACACCAAATTTTACAACAAATTTAACAAGTATATCAAAATTCTACACTTTCATAGATTCAAGAAAGCATAATTCGTCACTCAAAGACAACAAAAGGGAACATTCCACGCACACTTGACATACTCACTCACAAAAAGTTCACAGCACTGGAAACTACATCACACAACAATACAAAGGTCCATAGTGCATCCCTGATAGGAAGGATATCGGTGCATTGCGCACTACACCGAGGGTCCTATCCCTTTCCCATCAGTTTCCTGCACCATCTACCCGACACCAGCTAATAGAAGAACTCAGGTTCACAACAATGACAATAGAAAAGTGAAACTCAAGAATTAAGGGTTTAGGCTCAAGGTTACATAGTGAGCGCACATAGTGCCCAGTGTATGAACCTATGCTCTGATACCATGTTGTAACGCCCCGGTCGTGCGAACCCCAAAGGACAACTGAGGCAACGATTACCACAAATTTTTTTTTAAAGTAAAACTAACATGCCTGAGATGCACAAAAGTTATGACATGAAAATTCATTTAAAACAAACCCAATATCATTTACGTCCCTTAGGGTACACGAGGATACATTACGAAACTTAATGCCATACATCAATGATAAAAAAAAAATGAAAGCCAAATCTAATCCATGACAAAGCATATATATAAAACCATCAATAAGAACCATTCACTTAAAGAAATACAATATTTGAATAACATCTTATATGGATCCATATCCACACAAGGTTCACCAATGACAAATATTACATCACATCCTTTTCATTACTTTACACTGTTCAAGTCTTACACTGATACCAACAGGTTTCCCAATATAGACAGAAACCGCATGACAAGATAACATGATACAAATGAACAGAGGAATACACTGTATCATAACTGGCTCCAAGCTGGATACAACTCTGGAGTCGCCGCAACAGCACCAATCTGCACCTCTCGATCCTTGACTGGGGACCCAATGGGGTGCTTAGCACGTTCCACCCGACCACGTGGGTCCGAAGACCCACCCCCCGTGCTAAGGAGCTGACAAGAAGAGACCTCAACCAAGAACATCCAACAGGGAACCACAAGACTCAATGCCAAACGAAGGTATCACAAAACGAGGATTACAATAAAATAATCAACAACATTCATGAGTCAATAAGATCAAATAAAGCTACGAAACTCATCACATTTAACCCAAGCACTAACAATTAAGCAAGTCACCAAAGAACATTCATAACTCATTTTCACAAGAATCTAAAACAACATAAAGATTACAATATCCAGAGGCGACAAGAAACAAGAACAAGGGTGACTAGTCGGGAGGGTCATCGCATAGCTCCCATGGGATCCCCTGGCACTTCCTCCAACCGAGGCGCCGACACCCATCTATGGATTCCCTAGCCCTCGAAAACCACATAAAGATACAACAACCAGAGGAAACTACAAAAAAACACAAGGGTGTCAAGTGGAGAGTGTCATCACATAGCTCTCATGGGATTCTCCTGGCCCTTCCTCCAACTGAGGCGCCGGCACCCATCTATGAATCTCCTGGCCCTTCCTCCTAACTGAGGCGCCGGCACCATAGGGTAGCTAATGTGGAGCCGATAATCTCTCGTGAGGACGAGACTATGACTTTGCCGACCATGGCCTTCTCAGTCTATCACTAGTCTATGGTAGCCCTAATGCATAGACGAGGAATCCAGTTTTAATTATCTTGTGTGTTTTACTACCCATCCCCCTAAATTCTATTGTTTAGGTTATCACTTGTTTAATTACTCTTTCGTGGGTTATCCTGAGCCCTTCCTCATCCTGAGGCGCCGGCGCCCTTGAAGAGCCACTCTCCCTATGACCCCTAACATATCTCAAAATAGGCAAGGGTTGTACTGTAACCGAAAAACAAATAATATCAAGATCAAACTACGCGAGGCATTAACCATCTCGCTATAACACATAATCAAAGTCTCAACACTTCATGTACAACCCTTTTAAAATCATGATATCAAAACACTTGCCTCATCAAGGGCACATAAAGAGAGAACATCAACTGACAATAATCTCAAGCCTCTAGAAGCCAAAAGAACGACAATCCACAACGAGGGTAAAAAGAAGCAAAATAGTTCCAACACAAAAACTTAACATTCAAAAATCTCCTCAACTAAAAGGACTCAAATAGAAAACAACATAATAAGGAACCATCATCATCCTTTATAAATCCAACATGATCTTAATGACCAAAATCATCTCTAAAACCAACAACTCAAGAGGGTAGACACAAAAAGAAATGACACCATCAAAGCAACCTTTAAACACTCACAAGCACACTCAAAGAATAGCCACTTAAGAATAATTCATCAATCAAAACATGTGTTTATACAACCCTTTTAAATCTTAAACTAATCAAGGAAGCTATATATATAAATATCAACAAAACTATAAAACACATCCCAAAAGATCAAGTTGTAATTGTAACTTAATACATACATATAGATAAATATATTTCCAATCCAAAAGACCATCGTTAAAGAATCCCAACAACTCTGATAACTATAAGGGCCATTTTAATACTCGTTTACATTCTAATAAGTCAATACATATTTACCCCAACCAATACACCCACTAACACATCCAAGTCTTACACTAGAAGAAGCACATTAATTGTTCATATACATTTTACTTATTCATCAATTAAGAAGTCATTGACAATAAATGAAGTTATAACACATATTCTATAAATTAACCCCATATAAATATTCCCTTTGTAAAATCATTTGCAAATATAAAAAATACATGAAAGAAGATAAGCATATGGTTGGCAGCAAATATTTTATGATTTTCATACTTATGTGATAACGTCTGCAAGGTTGTGCAAAACTGGTATAACACTTGATTAACAGACAGAAACTAGAACCATAATATGTCACATATGCTCGAAGCATATTATCATACGGTATGACACAGGTTGCAGGAGCAGAACATGCTCTGATTAAGGTTATCTCCTTGCAACTGCCTTGCCACCACAGTGTCATGCAAATGAAATACACGTTATCTACTAGAATTGATTAGTTACTAAAATCCGAGTTTCATAGTAATTTAAGAACCCTAAAACATCATTATATATTAGGACTAGAATCCATACTCACAAGCTTGGGCGCTATACTTTTAAAATCTAAGAGATATGGTTGATTTGGTCATTCAATATCTTTAGTAATTCACACCAATAATGTAGCTATGAATAGGTTGTGTATGAAATTACAGAAAATCCCCCAGGCTTAGCTTCCATTCACAATTAAGGCCAGAGAATAATGCAGCTATGCAGATTCTTTAAATAATTTCAAGACTGTAGTATTTGCACAGGTGACAACTGTACATGTTAAAAACTTCAAACTTCCCCACCGATTGATAGACAACACAAACTAGCCTTTAGTCAAAACATGACTTATTGTTGTGGGCAAATAACCTAGAAGTTAGAAAGAAAACATAAACTGCTCCAAGGCCTATCAAATTTTGAGGAGAGAAATCTCCTACCAGTAGATCAGATGATGAAGACAATGCTGCTTCCTAACAAATAGAATATCTTTAAAAATCATATTTTTAGAAATTGAGAACGAGCGGGAATTGCAGTGACCATGTTCTTGTGGAGTTTATTGGTGAGGCTAAATGAAACAATCAGAGATAGGCGTTTGCACTAAAAACCAGCGATGACTACCATACATCAGAAGCATTATTTCCCTTGTGACATTCTACGTGCATCCTAAACCATCAAATTTCTCTGGTTGCCACTCTAAAACAAAACAGATTGAATCGAATGAAGCATAATAAACAAAAACAAAATAGATACAAGGAGACTCAATTACTAACAAAATAGCGAACCTTCTTCCTAAGCTCGATTTCTAACAAGGAAGACTATAAGTGTCGAAAGGATAAGAGGAAACGGCGAACAAAGAGTGCTTTGAATGCTGCCTAGAAAACGAATTCAGCAAGACTCCTTTACAGCGAAAGCTTTGATAGTTTGATCTCTATTTAACAACCATTCGATATGCACACACAACACAACACCTAGATCTAAGGCGCATTAAACCGTACTACCTTTTAATAGATATATTCCTTACAAAAGAGAAATCAACATGATGAGTTCAAGGAAATACACAGGCACGGTACAGAGGATCTGCAACAAATTTACAAGGAGGATAGGGCATAGAATGCCAACCAAAGTGAATTTAATTGAAATCTAACATGTTGTATATTTGTTGCTCACCTTACATATGTACCAAACATTAAATGTATCCATCGAATGCCATACCTAAATGCATTAAGGTAGTATTCAAGCAATGAAGTTTTAGTTTAAAACTTAATATGTATACAACAGCGGCATGACTACAGGGAGGAATTCGTATTACCTAGCTTCCAGTATACAATGCATGTCAAGAAATCACAACATAAGAGAAACACAGCCTTAAAATCATTCAATGTAAAAGATTGGCGCAGGAGTTAAGATCAATGTTCATTATTCCATTCAAATGAAATCACCAAAATAAAATCGAAACCCCAAAACCGATAATAACATACAATGGTCACTACAACTATCAAACTATATCAAATGCTCAACCCATAGCTATCATTTACCTAATATATAGCAAGTAGATCGAACAAGGCAACACAAAAAGTGTAACCGGCTAAAGAATCCTAAACTTTATCTTAGAATCTATCTAAATCATCCCTTCTAATACTATCATTCTGAGGAGATCTCAAATTAATATAATGAAATAAAACTTGATATAAATTCATTTCAATTCGGACGAATAGAATTTGATGAGTCTTGACACCGTTTGGTACTTACCTGGTTCTAATGCATTCGAAAGGGAGAAATTCGATCATTCAAGCCTAATCACCCAAACTTCAAGATCCAGTTGCTACAGTAATAGGAGAATAGTGCCGAGAGCAGTTGTTATGTTCATCACGCTCTGCTTCTACCAAATCCTATGATAATGATCCACTCTTCCCCCAAATCCCCAAAATTTTCTTTTTCGAGCAGTCCTCAAGACAATGTGTTTGTTCTCCCCCCCTCAATCCCCACAAAACGGATTCCCACCAAACTCCAATAAAGCTTTTTGTTTTATTTTCAACGATCCCTTCCATCTTAGACATGAACTTGCATGTAAATCTTTCTATCTTTTTTGTTTTTTGTTTGTTTGTTTGTTTTTTTTTTTTTTTTTACAAATCAATTTGAAGATCTTATCTCTATTACCTAATTAAAATTCATCTTTCTTTCCATTTTTATTCAATTGACCAAATCATTTATCTTTATTTGATTCTTTTATCATATTTAAATAATTATCTTTGCCTAACAACAAATTATCTAGTATAATTAAATATAATACTTTTACAATAAATATTAATTTATTTAATAATAACTATCCACTTTATACTTCATTAAATTAATCTATTTAATTAACATTTTAATTTCCAAATTTATTTAATCAATGTTAATTTAATTAATTGAGTAAACAATTCCATCGAAGTATTATGCTTATCGCATAGGCCAATAACACACTAATCCACAATAACCCAAATAGACACTTACCCAAGTATCGAGACAGGCCACCACAGAGGGCCACTACACATTCCAGGCCTTCTCATCTTATACTCATGACTGAAGTAGCTCAAGAGTCATAAGTGAGGCAAAAGCATCTTATTAAGAGTTTTAAATCTAACTACTATGTTCTTTAGTTTTCACTGACTTACTAACTCTTTGTAAGTTACCCTGACACCACTTTGTGTGTCGGCCGTTACAAATAGCCACTCCCCTAAACATAACAAGGATTTTTAAGTTTTTCTGACTAGGTTTTCCAAAGTGCACAAAAATCTTAGTCACATTATAACAAATGACAAACATTACGATCATAGTAAACTTCTATTCTTAAATTAGGTATCGTTACACCATAATCAATCACGTGCAAAACCCTAGTCAACTTATGAAATATACATATGAATAACAACATCACCCTTTCTATACAGCCCATTCTGGAAGACTTTCTATCACAGTTATCCCAATCTCTTATAATTTACGTAATAAAGGTAAACATAAACTTCACAATTCATTATGATCAAGTACACAATCTAGCCTTTGGATTTCCTAAATCCATATATTGCAATCATTCATTTCTATCTATTATTCAAAATAAATAAGATTCAATTTGCAATGATAAAGAACAAGCAACTATTTCATTTCAATTTTCATAATCATACTAATTAATATAATTCAACTTCTTATTTTAACAAATCTGTTCGAAATCCTCTTTTTATACATTTATATGGTATATTCCTCAAAATCCAATTAATTTTGAATTAACTTTTACTAATAATAATAATAATAATAATAGTAATAATAATATATATATATATATTATATAAACTATATATTATAAATAATATATAAGAAATATAACATATATAATACATATAAATATTATTAATATTATATTATAACAACTCAAAATTGATTGACAGCCATTCGCATTTTCTTCTGTTATGCAAACATTTAATATTGGAATTTAATAACAGTGTTTATTTTTTTTGGCCGCGTACACCACCGCAGTGGAGGGTGCTACCTATTGGCAGCCGCTCCCCACAATGTCGTGGTGGGCGCTGCCTCACAGCGGCCGCAACCCCACTGTGGATACTGCGGGGGTTTGGGGTTTTCCCAGCCCCTTTCAATAATAAAATCCGTCTAAATTTTTTGTTGGGATTCATATTTTTGTTTAAAATAAAACATATAACCATTAACAACCTTACATTATGTATTCACCTCTAAATGAAATAAATAACGAAATTTAAAACTCAGAATCGCTCGTACGACAATTTTTTTTTAAAAAAAAAATCTCTATGTAGTTTTAAAATTTTATTTAAGTTTGAAAATAAAATTCATACAGGTTGTAAATTTACTATACATTATAATAAATAAAAATTAATCTCATAACAAATATACTAAAATAAATAAGAAATATTTTTCTCAAAGATTTAATCTTTGATCACAGAAGTTCTTCATTTGAGATTTCAATTTACAAACAATAAACAGTTACTCAAACCAATTTCCCCCAATTTTAAATAAATTATTTTCACAAAAGATTTCAAAATGATTCTTGTTTAAATTCTTTCAGACAAATAACGGTTCTCAACAAAATATTTTCTACAAGCTATTGCCAAGAAAATGAGATTCATACAAACAGATTTTCTTTCCATAAACAAAGAAACTAATATCACAAGAAAAATACCTGTAAATAGAAGGTTGTCTGTAGAAGAAACCCTTTTTCCTATAGCGTACAATTTTCAAATAGCCTCTCCAGAGAAACCTCCAAATAAAAGAAAAGCTTCAACCAATACCAAGAATTTCCCAAAAAAGGGATCTTCCACAAGTATAGAATTTTTTTTCAAAATAACACAAAGTAGAGAAATTATGCAAAGCTCTGATAATTTCCCCATGAGGAAATTGAATAACCTCTATAATTTCCAAATCCCCAGATAATATCCATCAACAACCTCAACAATAAACAATTAAAGCACTGGCACATATGTCGAGAAGTGGTTGAAAAATATCTTCTCCACCACTTCTCGGCAATCTTGCCAATTGCCAATTGCATGCAATTTATTTATTTAATTTTTAAATTTACAACCACTATTCAAATCTCAAGCATTTATTTTTTTATTAATTTTCTAATTTTCAAATACAATATAATTTACACACTTAATAATTTAATTTAATTTATTTATTTATTTAATTAAATAAGTTTAATCTTTTATGATCAAAACATTTAATCAAATAAGCTAATTAATTAATTAAATAATCAAGCAAGTATTTTCTTCCACATTTAAACATTAATTTAAATACCAATAATTTAAAACACAATAAACTATCATTAAAATGTAACCAAATTTAACCTTCCAAGCAATTTATCCAAACAGAAAATACAAGACAAACCTATGACTCTGAACTAAAACAGACGATGTACTAAGACTAGGATTATAGACCAGACTAGGGTAAACCAAACTACTATCTCTGATCAACATATCCATTAAGTCTTGACACGCTCAGACCTAAGTATCTAGGTGGAGTCGGTGTCATGTACCTACAAATTCCTACAACCAAGCAAATAACGTGCATATATATATATAAATAAAGCATTAAACAGACACACCGTGCGGAGAAAATCACGAATATCACAGGGCACGCACAATCGAGTGATGCGATTCCATTCTCCACACCAATACATGTCACATCAGACTAACAAAATAAATAGCTGTTAGTCCATCATAAACATATGCATAGCAATAATCAACTGAAAGTAAACATCTACACTATCTCATAACATGTCTAAAATCAATAATCAACATACAATGTATCATCATGTCTCAAAATAAATCCACTATCGCTCAAAACTAGCGATCAAAATATCCAAACAAAGTATCATTATCAAACAGTGTGAAAACATGACAGCAGAAAGCATAAGCATAAACGGAGGGGTACTACATCCTCCCCCCTAGGATCAGGCTTGCTCCTGAAAGCCTGCGAATAGATAGGGATAAAGTTCCCTTATGCGTGTCGCATCCTCCCAAGTAGCTGAAGCCTCATAGCTAAGATCCCATTGGACCCTCACCTGATCAACATCTTGACCCTTGAGAACAAGCGTCCGGTGCTGTAGAATGGCCATGGGCTCCAAAGCCAGTTGGCCATCCTCTACCTGTAACGCATTCAAATCAAGTACATGATATATGTCGGGATGATATGGTCTAAGAACTAATATACGAAAAAAATCATGAATACGAGACAAACTGGGTGGTAAGGCAAGTCGATACGCCACAAGACCAATTCTCTCTAAAATATCGAATGGCACAACAAAACGAGGCATAAGCTTAGTGCCTTTTCCGTAACGGATTGAACTCTTTTGTGGTCACACTCGAAGAAACACTGTATCACCAACAGCGAACTATCGATCGATCCTATGTGCATCAGCATATTTCTTTTGCCTATCCTGAGCTACTATCAAATGCTCTCTAATACTATCAACCTGTTGCTCCATGTCACAAAGCATCTCAGCTCTAAGTAATACTCTATCCTCAAGTCGATCCCAACTTAGTGGAGTTCGACAAGGATGGTCGTATAATGCCTGAAATGGTGGCATACCTATAGAACTCTGATATTCGTTGTTGTAAGTGAATTCTACTAAGTACAAGTAATCCTCCCAACGTGATTGTTGTTCCATTAAGTACATCCTAAGCATATCCTCTAATATTTGGTTAACTCTTTCAGTTTTTCCATCGGTTTGAGGATGATATGCTGAACTAAAGTTCAATTGTGTACCTAACGCATGTTGTAATGGAGTCCATAGAGCTGAAGTAAAAACAAGATCTCTATCTAATATAATCCTACGAGGAATCCAATGCAATCTAACAATGTCCTCCATGAATATCCTAGCTATAGATGAAGCATTGTATGATGATCGTACAAGTGAAAAGTGAGCTACTTTAGTCAAACGGTCAATAGTTACCATAATGGCATCATGTCGATGTGACGACGTAGGTAACCCTACAATAAAGTCCATGGATATAATATCCCATTTCCATTCAGGAATTAGATATGGCTGCAATAATCTAGTAGGATGTTGATGCTCAGCTTTAACTCGCTGGCATCCAAGACAGCTCGATACATAATCAGCAATATCACGTTTCATACCAGGCTAGAAATACATTTTCCTAAGATTGGCATGCATTTTCTTGACTCCTGGATGAGCTGAGTATGGAGCTCGATGGGCTTCAATCATGATTAATGTACAAAGACTCTCAACATGTGGTACATAAATACAACCTAAATACCATAATATACCATTCGATTCTAGGACATACCCTGCAAATCGACCTTCTAAAGGTCTACTTGATTCAATCTCTGACCTCACTTCCTGATATAATCTATCAGTAGGAAGTGCAGCTACTATTTGACCTCTCAAATCTACTTCGAGAGTAGTAGCTGAGATCTCATGTCGACATAGGCTAAGAGCGTCAGCCACTATGTTCTCTTTGCCTTGAACATATTTTACTTCAAAATCATACTCACACAAGAATTCCATCCACTATCTCTGCCTAGCATTCAAGTTAAGTTGCATAAAAATGTATTGCAAACTACGGTGATCAGTATGAAGTTTGAAATAATGACCTAATAAGAAATTCCTCCAATTAACTAATGCATGCACTTCCGCAACTAGTTCTAGATCATGAGTAGGATAAATTTAATTCACGATCTTTGAGTTTGCGAGACTCATAAGCAACCACACACCCATCTTGCATCAAAACTGCTCCCAAACCCTCTAAGGATGCTTCTGCACATACTACGAAATCCTTAGTAGGATCAGGAACAATGAGTATAGGTGCATTAGTCAACTTTTCTTAAAGTGTTTGAAAAGCCAACTGACATTGCTCTGTCCAAACAAACTTCTTCCCTTTCCTTTGAAGAGAAGTAATAGGATGACCAATTCTAGAAAATCCCTCTAGAAATCGTCTATAGTAACCAGCTAGACCCATAAAACTATGAACTTCACCTACATTGGTAGGTGTGGTCCAATCTATAATAGCTTGGATCTTTGAAGGATCCATAGCAATACCTTTTCCAGATATCACATGTCCAAGGTATTTTATTTCAATTTGAAAGAATTCACACTTCTTCAGGTTTGCATACAATTGATTTTCCCTTAAACATTGCAATACTTGTCTCAAGTGTTCTTCATGTTCCTTCATGTTTCTCGAATAGACTAAAATATCATCGAGAAATACGAGGACAAAGCGATCAAGGTATGTATGAAAAAAACCATTCATTAGACTCATAAATACTGAAGGTGCATTCGTTAACCCAAATGGTACTACTGTGAATTCGTAGTGCCCATAACAAGTTCGAAAAGTAGTTTTATGAATGTCTGGTTCAACTATACGCAATTGATGGTAACCGGATTTCAAATCAATTTTAGAGAACACATTAGCTCCCTTAATTTGATAAAAAATATCATCGATTATAGGCAAAGGATAACGATTCTTAATCGTAACCTTGTTCAATTGATGATAGTCAATGCACAGCCTAAGAGATCCATCCTTCTTCTTTAAGAAGATGACAGGTGCTCCCCAAGGGGAAACACTTGGATGAATAAATCCCTTTTCTAAAAGTTCCTCTAACTGGATATGAAGTTCCTCTAACTCTTGAGTCGTCATTCTATAAGGAGCTCTAGATATAGGCTCAGCTCTAGGAACTAGGTCAACTCTAAAGTCAATATCCCTCTTCGGTGGCATTCTAGGAATGTCATCGGGAAACACTGTGAATTCCCTAAGAAAAGGATGATCATCAAGAGAGACCTCTCGACTCTCACCCTCTTCCAAATCAGTAACTGTTGTTACAAATAGTTGACATCCCTGACGAAGACATCTCTTTAATTGCATAGCAGATATCATCCACAAAGAGATAGGTCTTTGAATACCTACAATTTCCACTTTTACACCTAAATCATCAATGCAACTAACTTTCTTAAGTCGACAGTCAATTATAGCATGATAAGATGCTAACCAATCCATACCTAAAACTATGTCATACGATCCTAAAGGTGTAACATATAAATCTACTAAGGTAGTTAACGCACCAATTTTAAGTTCACAATTATGTACTAAGTTTTCTACTGCTACTTTCACCCTTGAGGCAAATTCAACTTGCCACTTACCACCTTGCTTTACCACCATAAGACCACAACAGTCTACGATGGTCGGTGAAATAAAGGAGTCAGTGGCTCCAGAATCAAAAAGTATAGAAACACTAACACCATGTATCTTACCTGAAGTCTCGACCACTATGTTCTGGTGATCGGCTTGGCGGTCATTAACCGTAGCATATACTGTATGTGATCATCCTGCATCACCCACTGTAGGCTCTGAAACTATAGGTCGAGGCCCATAACTAGTAGAACCTCTCATCGGACACTGTCTAGCTATGTGTCCCTACTACCCACATGAATAACAACCTGTACCTATGCCTCTACCGAATCCTTTGCCACCCGAGGGTGCATTAGATTTCTGAAAACTACCCCTATTGATAGTAGACTGAGCACTCTGCGCAAGCTGATCCTGCCTATTGCGCTTGTTGCACCACCAGTTGCGACCCTTTCCTGATTGAGGACTATTTTGTTGTTATGGTTGAGGGTTATTGTTCTTTTGAGGTGTTCGTTGTTGTTGTTTCTGCCCACCCTTTGTGGGTGTCTTTTGGTTCCTAGAGGAACCACCTGTCTATACTTGTCCACCCCGTGGACTAAAACCTACTGCAGGAGCACTCCTAATCTGCACTCCTATGTGCCCACCTAAAGCCATAATAAGGTTCTCCTCTACTATGCGATCCTTCTCCACCGTGACTTCCATAGTCTTTGGCTCAATGACTCGAACACCACCACTAATGCGGGCGTTTAAACCCCTGATAAAGTGTTGTACTAGCATAGGCTCATCATCGCTAATACCATCATACTGCTTGAGTTCATAGAACCTATGTTCATATTGCTCAATAGAAAGAGCTAATTGACGTAGATCATGGAACTCGTCAGCCCTACGCTACCTCCAGTGTTCCAATAGGAACTGTGCTCTAAACCTCTTGAGAAACATCTCCCAAGACACATAACCAATATCCAAGTGGAGCTTCTGCTCCTCTAGGTTCCACCAAGTAGAGGCGAATCCTCTCAAGTGCATAATAGCGCATCTGGCATGGGTATTACTATCATAAGGGTTCATGGCAAAGCATCTACCCAAATCTAGTAGCCAGGTCTTAGCCTCTAAGCCACCTCCAGTACCATCAAAGGTAGGAGGGTGTGCTCTCAGTAAATCCCTCATGTGACCTGCAATGATAGAATCTTGATGTACTGTGTTATCTACTCTCCTAGGAGATCTCTCTCTCTCTCTCTGACAACCTCTTGCTCATCTACCTATCTAGGTCCAAGATGAGCTAGGACCTCCTCTAATAATGGACGTATCTAAGAACCCTCTACTGCTGACTGTGTGGGATTTTGTCCCTCATTTCTCTGATCCAACTATTCTGCCTGATCACTGTGATGAGGACTAGGAGGGGGAGTAACCTGAGGGATTGGCCCTCGGCCTCCACCTCGACCTCTACCATGACCTCTTCCTCCTTGCCTAGGCATGTTCCTACACATAACAATAATGAGTCTTAGATACTATTCAACCAAGGCTATCAGTTGCGACACTACGTATTAGGTCAACCTAATGGGCTCATGATTACCTAGAGCGTCTAGTGTTTGTAACCTTTACTCTGATACCAATCTATTATGCCCCGTCTTAATAACCTAAGAGTCTTGCAATAGTGTATAAAGGTGTAATAATTTTATTTTTTTAAAGTTTAATTATTAAGTTAATTAGTTGCATACATTTATTAAGCTATGCGACATTACACTACTTTGAGTTTCCATAAGTGACTTAAGTATTTTGCATTGCACATATTGATAACATAAAGATAAACATTGCATAATAATAAATTTCCATTCAAGATAATAAAAAATACAAACTTGTTTCATACATTGCATTTGATAGGATATTACAATACTCATCCATCTTGATGAGGTAGTTCAATAATAATTACAATTACAAGTGTTCACCTCACAACATTTGAGGGATGTTTACAATGCAAAGTTTACAATATATAATGATGAGATACAAAAAAGTTTCTAAGTGCGAGCTCTCCATCTATAAAGCTGTAGTGCCCCTCCTTTTACTAGTTGGATTTATTATTTTTCTATGCGTTCATTTGTTACTTGTGACTATGATGACCAGTTTTGTTATTGTGTGAGTTGGATAGTTAGACTTTTGATGATGTTGTTATGCCATTAAGTAGACTGTTGGTGATTATGCTTATACACTTGAGGATTTGATTATTTCATATGACATTGTGGTTGGTTAGGTTAGTTGATTTTCAGAATTATATTATGATGCAATGATTTAATGAATTGTGTCATGAGATGATTGTTAGTTAGAAATGTTGATTTATTTGTTATATTATAATTCTTAGACTAGGTGTGATGAAGGACAATATGGCATCACCTGCTTATGAAAGTGCCCTGTTATGTTGCATTCCTTCTCACAATGCAAAGTACTTTAATTTAATGCTTCATTATATATATATATATATATATATATATATATATATATATATATACATATATATATATATATATATATATATATATACATACATATATATATATATATATGTATGCACATGTACACAACTTCGTTTGTATGCAGGTATTGCGGGTACAAGTCTAGATTCCACCTGCTTCGGAAGGACAGGGCGAGCACCAATAGCCCAACGGTTAAATGTTGAAATGGAGGTGATGATGAAGTCCTCCCATTCCATGATGTCAGGTCATCTCGTTGATTGGTATTGTTCAATTTTGAAATTGTCGTCATTTGTGGTTTGTGTTTTGTATTTTGTCATCTTTTGATTAATGTTGGTACTTTATATGTTGTGGTGTATTCAATTTTAATGATGGAAGTAATAGTTGTTTTAATGTTAGATTTAAACTCTTTTTATATATTTAGATGATTTAATTATTTTTGAAAGTCATATATTTCAATTAAATGATAATTAAATAATAAATGTGTCTTAATTATTTTAATCAATTATCTGGTGGAGGATAATTATTAGAATAATTTATTTAAATTAAATAAATAATGTGATGTGCAAGAAAAGCTGCAAAGATAGAAATTAAAACAATAAAACAAATAAAAGAATGAAAAGATTGTGAGAGCAAATAAGAAAAGAGATCTGGGTAAAAAGCTTGCTTTTAAAGAATGATTTTTATTTTATTTTTGTTTTTTTTTATAGTTTTTGAAAAGATTGGACAATGTCTTTTATTTAATTAGGAAAATTGTAAGATTTCTCAGACACACAAAGGATTTTAGTTACAAAAGTTGCAAAAGTTATTGGTTGGTATTCTAAAATTTTTAGAGAGGATATTGGATTCTTTTATTTTATTTTGAGGAGAGTTCTTGAAAGGGATTGGATATCTGTTACTGGATTGTTCTGGAGAGTGTTTTGAACAAAGGATCAGATTTGAGTTCAAAGATGAAATTCTATAGAGGAGATTTTGAAGCGCAAACAAGGAGCTCTTCGAGGTCGTCAGAAATTAGCTTCATCAGATTTTCAAGACGTAGGACTCCAAGTTCCAATCTTTGCTCTTAATAGTTTTAATTCTGTAAATGTAATACCCCCATGTTTCTGATACTATTTACTACTATTGTTGCTTTTATATGTTAGTGTGATACTGAATTGTGATGGTGATTGATTCATCGATTTGGTGTGCGTGGTTGCATAGTTTAGTTGAGTGCTACAATTGATATTATTATTATGATTTATGATACTCTGTATGTAGGGTTTGGATTATTTTATTATGCAATACTTTCTCTCTAATGTTTTATATGTCGATGTGATAATCCTATGGTGATCATGTTATTTGAATTCAGTGTTATTTTATAATGCAATGGTCTAGTAATTAGTTATGATGCAGTAGTTAAGTATGATGTTATCTTATGATCAATTTGGTTAGAAATGTTAGTTTGTTATTGATATTGTAATTGTTAGAATAGATTAGGTGAGAGGATAGTGTAGCATCACTCGTTCACGAGTGCCCTGCTACGTTGCAATTCCTTCTCACGATAGGATGTTTAATTATATATATACATGTGCTACTTGACATTTATTTAGATGCAGGATTAAGTCTCGATTCCACCTGCTTCGGCAGGATAGGGCGAGCAATAAATTAACCCAACGGGTAAAAAAATGTTGAAAAAGGGAGTAGGTTTGGAAGTGTCCCCGTCCCAAGTCCATCGTCTGTTGTGAGTAGTGTTATGACTGAAGTTTTCATTCTCGTTGATTGTGTAGTTTGATTGTTGAAGTATACATTTTAGTTATGGTTCATGTTTATTTAATTAACTTTATTTTATATGATAATTGATTAAGTTGTCTAGTTGTTTTGATTTAATTGTGAGTTAGTAGAATGTTAAATTTAAATATATTATAAATTAAAAAGTGATTTAATTTATTAAAAGAGTAAATAATTTACTCAAACATTAATATTAAGGATAATTAAACAAAAGATGCTGAAGATAGTTCAAACAATATCTTTTATTAATAGTCGAAACGAGTAACCAGCAGATAATATCTTGATTAAATAAATTATTTTAATTAAAAATTTTAGATAAGTGTGCTTTTGGTGCCGGAAAAAGCAATCAATAGGGAGGGTATATTTTGAGAAAAAGAAAGCGTGAAGGGCTTTATTGCTCTTTTGTATTTTACTCTATTATTTTTTATGAGAGGATGATTCACATGCTGAAAGTTTTGTGGCTCGTTTTGGATCTATGGAAAATACAGAAAAAGAAAAGATTTTTTTTGGGAAAAAACTTTGGGAAAAAATAATTGATTAAAGATAGGTAGGATCTTGAAAAGAAGCGTGAGCACTGGCAGAAGGAACCGGCAGGAGGAACTGAAGTGAGTGCTGCCAAGGTGAAGGGATTCTTCTTCGCACGGCTGACTCCGTGTTTCCTTTTATTACACATTTGCCAGCTTTGAATAAATCTGTTGGCTGTGTATTGGAAAACTTATAAAAAGAAGACTTGTGGTTTGAAAATTTATTCAAATGAAACCCTTGAATATTTTGTTGAAAACATTAGTAAATATGTTCTGAAATACTTTAACTTAGTAGTGAAAATTATCGTTT
The DNA here is from genome assembly GCA_007258455.2 of Sequoia sempervirens. Lineage (NCBI taxonomy): Eukaryota > Viridiplantae > Streptophyta > Pinopsida > Cupressales > Cupressaceae > Sequoia > Sequoia sempervirens. The sequence continues at coordinate 45,371 of VDFB02365710.1, read as the reverse complement.
TGAAATAGAAAAATTGTTTTAGATTGAAGGTTGAGTTTGCATGTTAGATCTGTATTGGTTTAGGGAAAAATCTATCTATTATGATTTGAAAATAATCTTCTCTACTTTTTAAAAAAAAAAAAAGATCTGTAAATGAAAATTTGTTTATTTTAAACCTTTAGTTTCTTGATAGGAAAACTATGGTAAAATCCTCTAAATTTCTTCAATATATAATGTAGTAGTTGAAATAATTGTGTTGAAAAGGAAAATTGTTATTATTATGAATTGAATTGATGAATCTAGTTTCCTCTTAGTTCTGTTAAAGAAAAATAATTTTTAAATATATGCCATTCTGTTGAATTACTTGTGTTTTGTATATATATATATGTATTGTTTATATATATATATATATCAAGTTCTATCTTTCTATACAAACAAATATATTATACTATGTTGACCTATTGTTCTGAAATATAAAAATAAAAAAATAAAAATAATATAAATATATATATAAATTAAAATTATGTTCATGTATTCCGTTGTTTTCGTGCCCGAATGGGCGATTGAAATTATAAAAGAGTTTTTGAAAGTAAAATAAAATTTAGAAATTTAATAGATAAATTTTAATAAATAATTTTTTATTGGGTAATGGGGGTCAGCTGAGGCCGTACCCCCATGGCCCCTGTGGACGACCTTTTTGCAGCCGCCACGGGCTCCGCACAGTAGCCCAGGCTGCCCACGACAGCCCAGGCTGCGCACAGCAGCCAAGGCTGCGCACGACAGCTTAGGCTACTGGTCGCAGCCTATGGAGGCTGCGGTCAGCTAGTCTGTCCCCTGTGGTACGAAGTACCACAGGCCGACCGCAACTTCAATTGTTTCATTTTATTTATAGATTCTATTACAAATTTTTAATATTTTTTTTTAATTTGTTTTAATTTTAAATGGGATTTGATATATATATATATATATATATATATATATATATATTTTAATATATGTATATATTATATATATATATTATATATATATATGTAGAGTTTTAATTCAAATTTTTTTTTTGTTGTTTTCAAATATGATTTAATTAGAGGTTGTTTTATAAAAATATTTTTGAAATATGATTATATTAATTTTATTAAATGATTATTTTATATATCTGGACATTTGGGTAATAGAGTTGTTTGTTGTAAATATGATTTTAACATGATAAGAACCGAAGAAATTTCAACGTCTAATGTAGTTGTCCAAATTAGGAATATATCGTGTGAGTTGAATTAAATCAGATTCTTTTGAGTTAATGATTTATTTATTGGTAAAATGGTTTATGTTTGAAATTAATTGTGTAGCATTGTGTGCTTACTCTTGAGTCTTCATCGAACCTATTGTGATTTTTCTTTTGTTTGAGTTATGTCTTGTAGGAAAACTCTAGAGTTAGCTTGTTCGGTTATAGAAACCTAAGATGTGTTTAGGACTTCCAGAGGAGTGGTTATCATTGTCTTTATTCAATCTTGTGGTTTGATGTTGTTTTTATGATTGGCCTTGGATGTGATGTTAATGTACATTTGGATTGTACCGTATGTGAATTTTATATGTATGATTTTGGGCGAGAGGGTTATGCCTCGCGGTTGATCCATTGTTGGTTTAGTTTTTCTTGATGATACAATCCTGTTCAGTTGGATATTCTTGTGCTAGAGTGTCTAGAGAGAGTGGCTCTAGTGGGGGCCGGTGCACAAAGGGGCTTTCAGGGTAACCCACATAGAGTTGTATTAATCAGTGATAACCTAAGTAATCAACCATGGGTGGGATTAAACACTAATAAGATAATTGTGAAGCCTCATCCACCTGTTAGTGATATCATAGACTAAAGGGGACTGAGAAGGCCGTGGTTGGCAAGGTCATTGCCTTGTCCTCACGAAAGGTCAATGACTCCGCATGAGTGACCCTATGGAGCGACGCCTTGAGATAGGCTGTTAGGAGAACCATAGATGGAAGCAGCACCTTAACTTGGTTGTCTAGAGAATCCATGTAGAGATGGAGGCGGCACCTTGTGATAGGTTGTCTGGAGAATCCATGTGAAACCATGCGATGACACTCTCGTCTGACATTCTATTTGCGTTGATTTTCTAAAGTCCCCTGGAAGTGATTTATGGATTTCTCTTTGGTTATTGTTGGAAGTAGTCTTTGATATTGTGTCTTGAGTTTTATTGATGTTGTGATTGTGACTTGTTATGTTTCGAAGTGGTTTACTGTTGTGCCTTTGGATTTGTCGTTGTTGAGTTTTCTAAGTGGTCTTTGATGTTAAATTTTCTTTTTGGAGTTAGTCTTTGTTATTGTTCGACGTGCTTGGTTGGGGACCCTTCCTTGTCTACTCTCAGCACGAGGGTGGTTGGGTGGAATGTGCTTCGCACCCCGTTGGGTTTCCCCTTTTCTGATTTAGATGTATCTTTTATTTCAGGGCTCTTTGGTACATAAATACAACCTAAATACCATAATATACCATTTGATTCTAGGACATACCCTGCAAATCGACCTTCTAAAGGTCTACTTGATTCAATCTCTGACCTCACTTCCTGATATAATCTATCAGTAGGAAGTGCAGCTACTATTTGACCTCTCAAATCTACTTCGAGAGTAGTAGCTGAGATCTCATGTCGACATAGGCTAAGAGCGTCAGCCACTATGTTTTCTTTGCCTTGAACATATTTTACTTCAAAATCATACTCGCACAAGAATTCCATCCACTATCTCTGCCTAGCATTCAAGTTAAGTTGCATAAAAATGTATTGCAAACTACGGTGATCAGTATGAAGTTTGAAATAATGACCTAATAAGAAATTCCTCCAATGAACTAATGCATGCACTTCCGCAACTAGTTCTAGATCATGAGTAGGATAAATTTAATTCACAATCTTTGAGTTTGCGAGACTCATAAGCAACCACACACCCATCTTGCATCAAAACTGCTCCCAAACCCTCTAAGGATGCTTCTGCACATACTACGAAATCCTTAGTAGGATCAGGAACAATGAGTATAGGTGCATTAGTCAACTTTTCTTAAAGTCTTTGAAAAGCCAACTGACATTGCTCTGTCCAAACAAACTTCTTCCCTTTCCTCTGAAGAGAAGTAATAGGATGACCAATTCTAGAAAATCCCTCTAGAAATCGTCTATAGTAACCAGCTAGACCCATAAAACTATGAACTTCACCTACATTGGTAGGTGTGGTCCAATCTATAATAGCTTGGATCTTTGAACGATCCACAGCAATACCTTTTCCAGATATCACATGTCCAAGGTATTTTATTTCAATTTGAAAGAATTCACACTTCTTCAGGTTTGCATACAATTGATTTTCCCTTAAACATTGCAATACTTGTCTCAAGTGTTCTTCATGTTCCTTCATGTTTCTCGAATAGACTAAAATATCATCGAGAAATACGAGGACAAAGCGATCAAGGTATGTATGAAAAAAACCATTCATTAGACTCATAAATACTGAAGGTGCATTCGTTAACCCAAATGGTACTACTGTGAATTCGTAGTGCCCATAACAAGTTCGAAAAGTAGTTTTATGAATGTCTGGTTCAACTATACGCAATTGATGGTAACCGGATTTCAAATCGATTTTAGAGAACACATTAGCTCCCTTAATTTGATAAAAAATATCATCGATTATAGACAAAGGATAACGATTCTTAATCGTAACCTTGTTCAATTGATGATAGTCAATGCACAGCCTAAGAGATCCATCCTTCTTCTTTACGAAGATGACAGGTGCTCCCCAAGGGGAAACACTTGGATGAATAAATCCCTTTTCTAAAAGTTCCTCTAACTGGATATGAAGTTCCTCTAACTCTTGAGTCGTCATTCTATAAGGAGCTCTAGATATAGGCTCAGCTCTAGGAACTAGGTCAACTCTAAAGTCAATATCCCTCTTCGGTGGCATTCTAGGAATGTCATCGGGAAACACATCTGTGAATTCCCTAAGAAAAGGATGATCATCAAGAGAGACCTCTCGACTCTCACCCTCTTCCAAATCAGTAACTGTTGTTACAAATAGTTGACATCCCTGACGAAGACATCTCTTTAATTGCATAGCAGATATCATCCACAAAGAGATAGGTCTTTGAATACCTACAATTTCCACTTTTACACCTAAATCATCAATGCAACTAACTTTCTTAAGTCGACAGTCAATTATAGCATGATAAGATGCTAACCAATCCATACCTAAAACTATGTCATACGATCCTAAAGGTGTAACATATAAATCTACTAAGGTAGTTAACGCACCAATTTTAAGTTCACAATTATGTACTAAGTTTTCTACTGCTACTTTCACCCTTGAGGCAAATTCAACTTGCCACTTACCACCTTGCTTTACCACCATAAGACCACAACAGTCTACGATGGTCGGTGAAATAAAGGAGTCAGTGGCTCCAGAATCAAAAAGTATAGAAACACTAACACCATGTATCTTTACACAGTCTAGGCCACTGTATTTACGTGTTGATGACTTGGGTCATTAACCGTAGCATATCTTGTATGTGATCATCATCACCTTTGTAGGCTCACGAAACGCTAACAGGTGAGGCCCACCTTTAATCAGACCTCTCATTATTTGTCTAATATGTCCCTTCCACATGAACTGTGTACAACCATACAGTCCTTTTGCCACCCAGGGCCATTAGATTTCAAGAAACTACCCTATTGATGGTAGGCTGAGCACTTTCTGTAGTGATCTTGCCTATTAGCTTGTTGCTGCCAGTTGCTTTCGATTGAGGACTATTTTGTTGTTATGGTTTGAGGTTGTTTTGAGGTGTTGGTTGTTGTTGTTTCCCCACCACACAATGGTGTCTTTTGAGTTCTAGAAGAGATCACCTGTCACTGCCTTCCCACCGTGGACTAAACCAGCGAGACACTCTAATCTGCACTCTAATAACCCTAAAGAAAATATAATAGGTTCTCTCTACTATACATTCTCCACCGTGACTTCCATAGTCTTTGGCTCAATGACTCGAACACCACAACTAATGCGGGCGTTTAAACCCCTGATAAAGTGTTGTACTAGCATAGGCTCATCATCACTAATACCATCATACTGCTTGAGTTCATAGAACCTATGTTCATATTGCTCAATAGAAAGAGCTAATTGACGTAGATCATGGAACTCGTCAGCCCTACGCTACCTCCAGTGTTCCAATAGGAACTGTGCTCTAAACCTCTTGAGAAACATCTCCCAAGACACATAACCAATATCCAAGTGGAGCTTCTGCTCCTCTAGGTTCCACCAAGTAGAGGCGAATCCTCTCAAGTGCATAATAGCGCATCTGGCATGGGTATTACTATCATAAGGGTTCATGGAAAAGCATCTACCCAAATCTAGTAGCCAGGTCTTAGCCTCTAAGCCACCTCCAGTACCATCAAAGGTAGGAGGGTGTGCTCTCAGTAAATCCCTCATGTGACCTGCAATGATAGAATCTTGATGTACTGTGTTATCTACTCTCCTAGGAGATCTCTCTCTCTCTCTCTGACAACCTCTTGCTCATCTACCTATCTAGGTCCAAGATGAGCTAGGACCTCCTCTAATAATGGACGTATCTAAGAACCCTCTACTGCTGACTGTGTGGGATTTTGTCCCTCATTTCTCTGATCCAACTATTCTGCCTGATCACTGTGATGAGGACTAGGAGGGGGAGTAACCTGAGGGATTGGCCCTCGGCCTCCACCTCGACCTCTACCATGACCTCTTCCTCCTTGCCTAGGCATGTTCCTACACATAACAATAATGAGTCTTAGATACTATTCAACCAAGGCTATCAGTTGCGACACTACGTATTAGGTCAACCTAATGGGCTCATGATTACCCAGAGCGTCTAGTGTTTGTAACCTTTACTCTGATACCAATCTGTAATGCCCCGTCTTAATAACCTAAGAGTCTTGCAATAGTGTATAAAGGTGTAATAATTTTTTTTTTTTAAAGTTTAATTATTAAGTTAATTAGTTGCATACATTTATTAAGCTATGCGACGTTACACTACTTTGAGTTTCCATAAGTGACTTAAGTATTTTGCATTGCACATATTGATAACATAAAGATAAACATTGCATAATAATAAATTTCCATTCAAGATAATAAAAAATACAAACTTGTTTCATACATTGCATTTGATAGGATATTACAATACTCATCCATCTTGATGAGGTAGTTCAATAATAATTACAATTACAAGTGTTCACCTCACAACATTTGAGGGATGTTTACAATGCAAAGTTTACAATATATAATGATGAGATACAAAAAAGTTTCTAAGTGCGAGCTCTCCATCTATAAAGCTGTAGTGCCCCTCCTTTTACTAGTTGGATTTATTATTTTTCTATGCGTTCGTTTGTTACTTGTGACTATGATGACCAGTTTTGTTATTGTGTGAGTTGGATAGTTAGACTTTTGATGATGTTGTTATGCCATTAAGTAGACTGTTGGTGATTATTCTTATACACTTGAGGATTTGATTATTTCATATGACATTGTGGTTGGTTAGGTTAGTTGATTTTCAGAATTATATTATGATGCAATGATTTAATGAATTGTGTCATGAGATGATTGTTAGTTAGAAATGTTGATTTATTGGTTATATTATAATTCTTAGACTAGGTGTGATGAAGGACAATATGGCATCACTCGTTTGTGAGTGCCCTGTTATGTTGCGATTCCTTCTCACAATGCAGTACTTTAATTTAATGCTTCGATTATATATATATATGTATGCACATGTACACAACTTCGTTTGTATGCAGGTATTGCGGGTACAAGTCTAGATTCCACCTGCTTCGGAAGGACAGGGCGAGCACCAATAGCCCAACGGTTAAATGTTGAAATGGAGGTGATGATGAAGTCCTCCCATTCCATGATGTCAGGTCATCTCGTTGATTGGTATTGTTCAATTTTGAAATTGTCGTCATTTGTGGTTTGTGTTTTGTATTTTGTCATCTTTTGATTAATGTTGGTACTTTATATGTTGTGGTGTATTCAATTTTAATGATGGAAGTAATAGTTGTTTTAATGTTAGATTTAAACTCTTTTTATATATTTAGATGATTTAATTATTTTTGAAAGTCATATATTTCAATTAAATGATAATTAAATAATAAATGTGTCTTAATTATTTTAATCAATTATCTGGTGGAGGATAATTATTAGAATAATTTATTTAAATTAAATAAATAATGTGATGTGCAAGAAAAGCTGCAAAGATAGAAATTAAAACAATAAAACAAATAAAAGAATGAAAAGATTGTGAGAGCAAATAAGAAAAGAGATCTGGGTAAAAAGCTTGCTTTTAAAGAATGATTTTTATTTTATTTTTGTTTTTTTTTATAGTTTTTGAAAAGATTGGACAATGTCTTTTATTTAATTAGGAAAATTGTAAGATTTCTCAGACACACAAAGGATTTTAGTTACAAAAGTTGCAAAAGTTATTGGTTGGTATTCTAAAATTTTTAGAGAGGATATTGGATTCTTTTATTTTATTTTGAGGAGAGTTCTTGAAAGGGATTGGATATCTGTTACTGGATTGTTCTGGAGAGTGTTTTGAACAAAGGATCAGATTTGAGTTCAAAGATGAAATTCTATAGAGGAGATTTTGAAGCGCAAACAAGGAGCTCTTCGAGGTCGTCAGAAATTAGCTTCATCAGATTTTCAAGACGTAGGACTCCAAGTTCCAATCTTTGCTCTTAATAGTTTTAATTCTGTAAATGTAATACCCCCATGTTTCTGATACTATTTACTACTATTGTTTCTTTTATATGTTAGTGTGATATTGAATTGTGATGGTGATTGATTCATCGATTTGGTGTGCGTGGTTGCATAGTTTAGTTGAGTGCTACAATTGATATTATTATTATGATTTATGATACTCTGTATGTAGGGTTTGGATTATTTTATTATGCAATGCTTTCTCTCTAATGTTTTATATGTCGATGTGATAATCCTATGGTGATCATGTTATTTGAATTCAGTGTTATTTTATAATGCAATGGTTTAGTAATTAGTTATGATGCAGTAGTTAAGTATGATGTTATCTTATGATCAATTTGGTTAGAAATGTTAGTTTGTTATTGATATTGTAATTGTTAGAATAGATTAGGTGAGAGGATAGTGTAGCATCACTCATTCACGAGTGCCCTGCTACGTTGCAATTCCTTCTCACGATAGGATGTTTAATTATATATATACATGTGCTACTTGACATTTATTTAGATGCAGGATTAAGTCTCGATTCCACCTGCTTCGGCAGGATAGGGCGAGCAATAAATTAACCCAACGGGTAAAAAAATGTTGAAAAAGGGAGTAGGTTTGGAAGTGTCCCCGTCCCAAGTCCATCGTCTGTTGTGAGTAGTGTTATGACTGAAGTTTTCATTCTCATTGATTGTGTAGTTTGATTGTTGAAGTATACATTTTAGTTATGGTTCATGTTTATTTAATTAACTTTATTTTATATGATAATTGATTAAGTTGTCTAGTTGTTTTGATTTAATTGTGAGTTAGTAGAATGTTAAATTTAAATATATTATAAATTAAAAAGTGATTTAATTTATTAAAAGAGTAAATAATTACTCTAAATTAATATTGTTGATAATAATTAAATTAAATAAATATTGTTGAAGATAATTAAATAATATCTTTTTATTAATATTAAATTAGCAAATCATGTATAGATAATATCTTGATTAAATAAATTATTTTAATTAAAATTTTAGATAAGTGTGCTTTTAAAAGCTGGAAAAAGGACCAATAGGAGGGAGGCTTTTTGAGAAAAGAAAGCAGAAGGGCTTTATTGCTCTTTATTTTTGATTTATTATTTTTTTTATGAGAGGATGATTCACACAGTGAAAGTTTTGCTCTGTTGTTTTGGATCTGGAAAAGAAAAATAAAAAGAAAAGAAAAGATTTTTTTTGGGAAAAACTTTGGGAAAAATAATTGATTGGAAGATAGGTAGATTTGAAAAGAGAGCTGCAGGAGGCGATCGAGAAGGAACTGCAGGAGGAATCCGAAAGGAGGTTACAGAAGGGATTCTTCTTCAGACGAAGGACTCCAGGTTTTCCTTTATTATTTATTATTATTTTGTTGTGCTTTGAATAAATCTGTTGGCTGTGTATTGGAAAACTTATAAAAAGAAGACTTGTGGTTTGAAAATTTATTCAAATGAAACCCTTGAATATTTTGTTGAAAACATTAGTAAATATGTTCTGAAATACTTTAACTTAGTAGTGAAAATTATCGTTTTGAAATAGAAAAATTGTTTTAGATTGAAGGTTGAGTTTGCATGTTAGATCTGTATTGGTTTAGGGAAAAATCTATCTATTATGATTTGAAAATAATCTTCTCTACTTTAAAAAAAAAAAAAAGATCTGTAAATGAAAATTTGTTTATTTTAAACCTTTAGTTTCTTGATAGGAAAACTATGGTAAAATCCTCTAAATTTCTTCAATATATAATGTAGTAGTTGAAATAATTGTGTTGAAAAGGAAAATTGTTATTATTATGAATTGAATTGATGAATCTAGTTTCCTCTTAGTTCTGTTAAAGAAAAATAATTTTTAAATATATGCCATTCTGTTGAATTACTTGTGTTTTGTATATATATATATGTATTGTTTATATATATATATATATATATCAAGTTCTATCTTTCTATACAAACAAATATATTATACTATGTTGACCTATTGTTCTGAAATATAAAAATAAAAAAATAAAAATAATATAAATATATATATAAATTAAAATTATGTTCATGTATTCTGTTGTTTTCGTGCCCGAATGGGCGATTGAAATTATAAAAGAGTTTTTGAAAGTAAAATAAAATTTAGAAATTTAATAGATAAATTTTAATAAATAATTTTTTATTGGGTAATGGGGGTCAGGCAGGCGATACTTGTGTACAATGGACGACCTTTTGCCTTCATACCGGGCTCCTTACAGTGCTTGAGCTGCCCGCACGACAACCAGTGCATACGATGACAAGGCTGCGGTAGCGGAAAGCCTATGGGGGCTGGAATTATTCAGATACGATGTCCCACGATGCCTTGATTACCACTAGAGCTGACTAGTAAATGCTTGTGTACTTACGAATGACAACCTGGTGTTTCATTTTATTTATAGGATTCTAGCAAATTTTTTAATATTTTTTTTTTGTTTGTTTTAATTTTAAATGGAACTAGATATATATATATATATATATATATATATATATATATATATATATATATGCCTATATATATATATATATATATATATATATTTACAATATATGTATATATTATATGTAAAGTTTTAATTCAATTTTTTTTTTTGTTGTTTTTTTAAATATGATTTAATTAGAGGTTGTTTTTATAAAAATATTTTTTGAAATATGATTATATTAATTTTATTAAATGATTATTTTATATGCTCAGACATTTGGTAATAGGACATTTATTTGTAAATATGATTTTAACATGATAAGAAGAATTTCAACGTCTAATACTTAGTTGTCAAATTAGAAGATATATCGTGTAGGTTGAATTAAATCAGATTCTTTTGAGGTTAATGATTTATTGACAAATGGTTTATGGTTTGAAGTAATTGTAGCATTGTGTGCTTACTCTTGAGTCTTCATGTCCAGACCTATTGTGATTTTCTTTTGTTTGAGTTATATGTATTGTGGGAAAACTCTAGAATTAGCTTGTTCGGTTATAGGAACCTAAGTTGTGTTTAGGACTTCCAGAGAAGTGGTTACTGTTATCTTTATTCAATCTTGTGGTTGATGTTGTTCTTAAGATTGGCCTTGGATGTGGTGTTAAAGTACATTTGGATTGTACCGTATGTGAACGTTATATGTATGATTTATGGCGAGATGGTTATGCCTCGCGGAGGATCCATGTGTTGGTTCAATTATATCTTGTTGATGTAGTCCTTTTTGGTGTTGTTTATTTTGGGATTGAGTGTTTAGAGAGAGTGGCTCTAGTGGGGGCCGGCGCACAAAGGGGCTGTCAGGGTAACCCACATAGAGTTAGATTAATCAGTGATAACTTAAGTAATAAACCACGGGTGGGGATTAAACATTAACAAGATAATTGTGAAGCCTCATCCACCTGTTAGTGCTATCACAGACTAAAGGGGACTGAGAAGGCCGTGGTTGGCAAGGTCATTGCCTTGTCCTTAGGAAAGTTCAATGACTCCGCATGAGTGACCCTATGGAGCGGCGCCTTGAGATAGGCCATCTGGAGAACCATAGATGGAAGCGGCACCTTAACGAAGTTGTCTAGAGAATCCATGTAGAGATGGAGGCGGCACCTTGTGATAGGTTGTCTGGAGAATCCATGTGAAACCATGCGATGACACTCTCGTCTAACATTCTATTTGCGTTGATTTTCTAAAGTCCCCTGGAAGTGATTTATGGATTTCTCTTTGGTTATTGTTGGAAGTAGTCTTTGATATTGTGTCTTGAGTTTCATTGATGTTGTGATTGTGACTTGTTATGTTTCGAAGTGGTTTACTGTTGTGCCTTTGGATTTGTCGTTGTTGAGTTTTCTAAGTGGTCTTTGATGTTAAATTTTCTTTTTGGAGTTAGTCTTTGTTATTGTTCGACGTGCTTGGTTGGGGACCCTTCCTTGTCTACTCTCAGCACGAGGGTGGTTGGGTGGAATGTGCTTTGCACCCCGATGGGTTTCCCCTTTTCTGTTTTAGATGTATCTTTTATTTCAGGGCTCTTTGGTAGATGTTGATGATCCAGTAATTCTTTGTACCAGATATATGTTATACTTCAGATGTAATGTAATCATTGATGTATTGTCTCCCATGTGTCTTGGGATGACCTTGTTGTAAATTGTATATGTGGTTATTAGGATGTATGTTCAGACAGTTGTATTTTACTATCGTTTGGATGTGATGTATTTATTCAGGAACTGTCACTTGTAATAGTTGGTTATGTTATGTTGTATCTATCGAAATATGTAACACTTTATATCTTTATAATTCCATGTATTGTCACATGTGCATATGGTATTAATATGGTTATTTTTTAATAGATCTTTTAAATGATGAAATGAGGATGAATGGATTTATGTACTGTTTAATTATGGCTTAATATATTATCATCGTTATGGGTTAGTATAGTAATGTCACCTCGTGTACCCCAATGGAACTAGTCATCTAACTTCATACATTGTTATATTGGAATACTTAAGTATGTTTATTATATTCTTTAAAAAAAAATTATTCCGTTGTTATTAGTTCCTTTGGGGTTCGCATGGCGGGGCATTATAGTAAATGGAATAAAAAGGTGTGTCAAAATCAATCTCTAGTTGAAAAAGAAAATCTTCTATGATTTAGATTAAAATGATTTCCTTAAGATTAGAAAATAAATAAACCAATAGGCCTTCTTTGAAAAGAAACATTCTTGTTAAACTTTGGGAATCATGTTTTGCAATCAAACTGAAAAGAAACTCTTCGAATTTGTTTAATTAAGCCCTAATTCTCTCTTGTATTTTTCTATAGAAAAAGTAATTAGTCTTCGTATTTTGGATGATTTTGTTGTATTATTTTTAATAATCATGTATATATTTATATACTGTAAATATACACTTTTCTGTATTTATACAGAAAACTGTGTTCTCTGTAATTATTTATGTTTACATATATTTAATATATATATATATATATATATATATAAATTTATATATATATATATTATTGATGAATTATCATATGTATTTTAAAAATTAAATTGAATTGTGTTCGTGCTTAGCAAAGGCCGATTTCGACTGTCAAAATCCATGCCTGGAAAGGATAAAATTTTATATTATTAAAATAAATTAAAAAATAATAATAATAAAAAAAAAATTATAAATAAACTTTTATATAAAAATTTAATTTAAGGTATGGGAGAGGAGAGATTCGGTGCAGGGCCATACCCCCTCCACATACTGCGCCAGAACCCTGACGCATAGCGGTCAAGTGGATTCTTGTATGACGATCAAATAAAATTTGGCGTGACAGGATCCCCATTTATTTAACAACATGCTTCAATTTTTATTTAGATTTGTTTTTTTTTGAATTTAGACTTGTATATATTTAAAATATTTAATTTTTATTAAGATTTGTTTCTTTTAAAATTTAAACTTGTATATATTTAATTAGATAATTTAAATATTTTTATATAAATTTAACTAATATATTTTAAAATATTTGTTAAATATTAATAATTTTATATATAAATATATTTAGTATTATATTCACAATAAGAGTATAATTACATGCATTTTTTTTATTTGTAAGAGTTTTGAGAATTATAAGAAAAGAAAATGTTAGTAGATATATATATTTTTATGTTGATATATATATGTAATAAATTGTAATTATTAATTTAAATAGTTTGTAAGTTTAAATGAATTGTATTTATGAATTTAGATAGTTTGTAAGGTTGGAATTTATAGACTGGGTTGTATTTGTGAAAATTATAAAGTGGGTTTTTATGGGTTATTAAGTGCAACAAATTATATATAGTAGTGAAATTGTTACTGTATGTTTTAATTTCAATGGTTTCTCGATTTCCTTGGTCAGAGGTTTTAATGTATTTTTAGATATTTATCAGATGTCTTTTGTTAAGAATTAAATATTCTAATGTAGGATTATTAACTTCTTGTGTTTCTTTATATCATTTCAAAATTGGAATGTTTTGTGTAATTGTGTGAATCATTTACTTTAAGTTATGAATTTGTGTGATCTGGTTATCATTTTCCATTTAATTGTTGTAACCTTAATCTTTGATGTGGGAACCCTATTGTTGATTTTGTAATCCTTATTCTAGAGGCTTGTTATGTTAAAATGTATTCTCGATTGGTTATGCTATTGGAATTATGGTTTATGTTAGGAAGGGTTGAACAGGTTGTTAAGACTTTTGGATTATGAATTATTGCAAGACGGTTAATGCCTCGCGTGTTCTTGTTGTGGTGTTATGCTTTATATGTTTTAGTTCAACCCTTGCCTAGGTTTGAGTTATGTAAGGGGTCATAGGGAGAGTGGCTCTTCATGGGCGCTGGCGCCTCAGGATGAGGAGGGGCTCAGGATAACCCACGAAAGAGTAGTTAAACAAGTGATAACCTAAATAACAGAATTTAGGGGGGGTGGGTAGTTTAAAAACACAAGATAATAAAACACTGGATTCCTCGTCTATGCATTAGGGCTACCATAGACTAGTGATAGACTGAGAAGGCCGTGGTCGGCAAAGTCATAGTCTCGTCTTCATGAGAGATTATTGGCTCCGCATTAGTTACCCTATGGTGTCGGCGCCTCAGTTAGGAGGAAGGGCTAGGAGATCCATAGATGGGTGTTGGCGCCTCAGTTAGGAGGAAGTGCTAGGGGATCCCATGAGAGCTATGCGATGACACTCTACACTAGACACCCCTATTCTTGCTTCTTGTCGCCTCTGGATATTGTAATCTTTATGTTGTTTCTAATTTTAGGGCTAGGGGATCCATAGATGGGTGTCGGCGCCTCAGTTGGAGGAAGTGCCAGGGGATCCCATGAGAGCTATGCGATGACCCTCCCCACTTGACACCATTTTGACTTGTTTCTTGTTGCCTATGGAATTGTGTATTGAATGGATGATTTAGATTTATTATGGAATCGTGTTCTTTTTATTGGTTTAGATTTATTTGGAAATGTATTTTGGGGTGTTGTTTCGGTTCTTTTGGATATTGTATCTTTATGATGTTTTGATTCTTGTGAATTTGTCTCATGATTGATAATTGGTGGTACTTCATGTTATTGTGATGAGTTTCTTAGTTTTAACTTGTCATGTGATTTGTGAACGTTGATGGTTGTTCATCGTATGCTTTGAGTTGTACTTTTTTTGTATCATGTTGTTGTTGAGTCGGTTTGTCATTCATGGTCGAGTTCACTTCCTCGTCACCTCTGAGCATGGGGGGTGAGTTACTTGTAATTCACATGGTTGGGTGGAATGTGCTCTGCACTCGTTGGGTTCCCCATCAGCATCTTGTCTTCTCAGCATTCTGTAGTGGATTTTTACTAGTAATCACTTGTATTTCATATTTCATTATTCTTGTATCAATCCCTATGTTGGGAAATTCAATGTAATTCATTTATCAAAAATTGTAATGTAACTATAAAATGATGATGTAATAGTTAGGGTCATTTGTATCAATATTAAGAGATCCATCATTGATGTATTATGTGATGTTTATTATTCTCGCATCATGTTTATTGAATGTATCATTATTCATGGTGATTATAAAATAAATGGATATGTTGTAATCTTTATTTTTATTTCCGTTTAGTTGTTGCGATGTAACCTCGCATGCCCCATAGAACTAAGTGTGTTAATGTTATGTAATGTGCTATGTGATTATGGTTAAGTGTTATTACATGTTTAATTTAATTATTTAAAAAAAAAAAATTATTCGCTTTGTGTGTGTTCTCTGGGGTTTGCACGACGGGCGTTACAACTTGGTATCAGAGCATAGGTTCATACACTGGGCACTATGTGTGCTCACTATGTAACCTTGCGTTTAGTCCCTTGAGTCTAGAGTTTCATGCTTTTGTTGTCTTTGTTGTGAACCTAAGTTTCTTCCATTAGTCGGTCTTAGGGAAATGGTATAGGAAACTGATGGGAAAGGATAGGACCCTCGGTGTAGTGCGCAATGCACCAATATCCTTCCTATCAAGGATGCACTATGAACCCTTGTGTCGTTGTGTGATGTGGTTTCTAGTGATGTGAGTTATGTGTGTGGTTGTGGCGTGTTCTTTGCGTGGTTGTTGTGTGCTTACTCTTATCTATTTAATTGCTTCCTGGAGTAAGCCATATCCTTGGGGGGGAGGATGTAATACCCCCATATTATTAATACTTTTTAATATTATTTCTTACTCTTATGTGTGAGCTTGATGCTATTTTCTAATGGTGATTAGTTCACCGTCTTGGTGTGTGAGGATGCCTCCTGTATTTGGGAATCTTATTTCCTTTTGTTTACCGGCTTCCAGGAGTAAGCTGATTTTATGGGGGGGAGGATGTAGTACCCCTCCTTTTACTAGTTGGATTTATTATTTTTCTATGTGTTTGTTTGTTACTTGTGACTATGATGACCAGTACTGTTATTGTGTGAGTTGGATAGTTAGACTTTTGATGATGTTGTTATGCCATTATGTAGACTGTTGGTGATTATGCTTATACACTTGAGGATTTGATTATTTCATATGACATTGTGGTTGATTAGGTTAGTTGATTTTCATAATTATATTATGATGCAATGATTTAATGAATTATGTCATGAGATGATTGTTAGTTAGAAATGTTGATTTATTGGTTGTATTATAATTCTTAGAGTAGGTGTGATGAAGGACAATATGGCATCACTCGTTCGTGAGTGCCCTGTTATGTTGCGATTCCTTCTCATAATGCAGTACTTTAATTTAATGCTTCAATTATATATATATATGTATGCACATGTACACAACTTCATTTGTATGCAAGTATTGCGGGTACAAGTCTAGATTCCACCTGCTTTGGCAGGACAGGGCGAGCACCAATAGCCCAATAGTTAAATGTTGAAATGGAGGTGACGATGAAGTCTTCCCGTTCCATGATGTCAGGTCGTTTCGTTGATTGGTATTGTTCATTTTTTAAATTGTCGTCATTTGTGGTTTGTGTTTTGTATTTTGTCGTCTTTTGACTAATGTTGGTACTTTATATGTTGTGGTGTATTCGATTTTAATGATGGAAGTAATAGTTGTTTTAATGTTAGATTTAAACTCTTTTTATATATTTAGATGATTTAATTATTTTTGAAAGTCATATATTTCAATTAAATGATAATTAAATAATAAATGTGTCTTAATTATTTTAATCAATTATCTGGTGGAGGATAATTATTAGAATAATTTATTTAAATTAAATAAATAATGTGATGTGCAAGAAAAGTTGCAAAGATAGAAATTAAAATAATAAAACAAATAAAAGAATGAAAAGATTGTGAGAGCAAATAAGAAAAGAGACCTGGGTAAAAAGCTTGCTTTTAAAGAATGATTTTTATTTTGTTTTTGTTTTTTTTAGAGTTTTTGAAAAGATTGGACAATGTATTTTATTTAATTAGGAAAATTGTAAGTTTTCTCAGACACACAAAGGATTTTAGTTACAAAAGTTGCAGAAGTTATTGGTTGGTATTCTAAAATTTTTAGAGAGGATATTGGATTCTTTTATTTTATTTTGAGGAGAGTTCTTGAAAGGGATTGGATATTTGTTACTGGATTGTTCTGGAGAGTGTTCTGAACAAAGGATCAGATTTGAGTTCAAAGACGAAATTCTATAGAGGAGATTTTGAAGCGCAAACAAGGAGCTCTTCGAGGCCGTCAGAAATCAACTTCATCAGATTTTCAAGACGCAGGACTCTAGGTTCCACTCTTTGCTCTTAATAGTTTTAATTTTGTAAATGGAAGAAAAAGGTGTTTCAGAATCAATCTCTGGTTGAAAAAGAAAATCCTCTATGATTTAGATTAAAATGATTTCCTTGAGATTATAAAATGAATAAACCAATAGGCCTGCTTTGAAAAGAAACATTCTTGTTAAACTTTGGGAATCATGTTTTGCAATCAAACTGAAAAGAAACTCTTCGAATTTTTTTAATTAAGCCCTAATTCTCTCTTGTATTTTTCTATAGAAAAAGTAATTAATCTTCATATTTTGGATGATTATGTTGTATTATTTTTAATAATCATGTATATATTTATATACTATAAATATACACTTTTCTGTATTTATACAGAAAACTGTGTTCTCTATAATTATTTATGTTTACATATATTTAATATATATATATATATATTTAAATTTATATATATATATATATATATATATAGAGAGAGAATAGGTGAGAGAAAGAGCATATATATATATATATATATATATATATATATATATATATATATAGGTTATATATATATATATATATATATATATATATATTAGCTAAGAATTATCATATGCATTTAAAAAACAAACTGAAATCAAAAGTTCTGTATAGCAAAGGCCTATTTCGACTGTCAAAATCCATGCCTGGAAAGGACATAATTTTATATTATTAAAATAAATTAAAAAAATAATAATAAAAAAATTATAAATAAAATTTTATATAAAAATTTAATTTAAGAGTATGGGAGAGGAGAGGGTCGGCGCAGGGCCATACCCCCTCCCCTGCCCTCTGCTAGGCCACAGACTGCATAGCAGTCTGTGGACTGCTGGCAAGCTTCATACGGTCTGCCGCGCACAGTCTGTGGGACTGGTGCCAGCGGGTCCCCATTTATTTGGAACTTAAAATCTTTAATTTTTATTTAGATTTGTTTTTTTTTAATTTAGACTTGTATATATTTAAAATCTTTAATTTTTATTAAGATTTGTTTCTTTTTTAATTTAAACTTGTATATATTTAATTAGATAATTTAAATACTTGCTTTTATATAAATTTATTAATATATTTTAAAATATTTGTTAAATGTTAATAATTTTATATATAAATATATTTGGTGTGTATATTCACAATAAGAGTATAATTACATGCATTTTGTTTATTTGTAAGAGTTTTGAGAATTATAAGAAAAGAAAATGTTAGTAGATATATATATTTTTATGTTGATATATATATGTAATAAATTGTAATTATTAATTTAGATAGTTTGTAAGTTTAAATGAATTGTATTTATGAATTTAGATAGTTTGTAAGGTTGGAATTTATAGACTGGGTTGTATTTGTGAAAATTATAAAGTGGGATTTTATGGATTATTAAGTGCAACAAATTATATATAGTAGTGAAATTTTTACTGTATGTTTTAATTTCAATGGTTTCTCGATTTCCTTGGTTGGAGGTTTTAATGTATTTTTAGATATTTATTAGATGTCTTTTGTTAAGAATTAAATATTCTGATGTAGGATTATTAACTTCTTGTGTTTCTTTATATCATTTCAAAATTGGAGTGTTTTGTGTAATTGTGTGAATCGTTTACTTTAAGTTATGAATTTGTGTGATCTGGTTATCATTTTCCATTTAATTGTTGTAACCTTACTCTTTGATGTGGGAACCCTATTGTTGATTTTGTAATCCTTGTTCTAGAGGCTTGTTATGTTAAAATGTATTCTCGATTGGTTATGCTATTGGAATTATGGTTTATGTTAGGAAGGGTTGAACAGGTTGTTAAGACTTTTGTATTATGAATTATTGCAAGAGGGTTAATGCCTCGCGTGTTCTTGTTGTGGTGTTATGCTTTATATGTTTTAGTTCAACCCTTGCCTAGGTTTGATTTATGTTAGGGGTCATAAGGAGAGTGGCTCTTTGTCGGCGCCGGCGCCTCAGGATGAGGAAGGGCTCAGGATAACCCACGAAAGAGTAGTTAAACAAGTGATAACCTAAATAATAGAATTTAGGGGGGTGGGTAGTTTAAAAAAAATAATAATAAAACACTGGATTCCTCGTCTATGCATTAGGGCTACCATAGACTAGTGATAGACTGAGAAGGCCATGGTCGGCAAGGTCATAGTCTCATCTTCATGAGAGATTATTGGCTCCGCATTAGTTACCCTATGGTGCCGGTGCCTTAGTTAGGAGGAAGGGCCAAGAGATCCATAGATGGGTGTCGACGCCTCAGTTAGGAGGAAGTGCTAGGGGATCCCATGAGAGCTATGCGATGACACTCTCCACTAGACACCCCTATTCTTGCTTCTTGTCGCCTCTGGATATTGTAATCTTTATGTTGTTTCAGATTTTAGGGCTAGGGGATCCATAGATGGGTGTTGGCGCCTCAGTTGGAGGAAGTGCCAGGGGATCCCATGAGAGCTATGCGATGACCCTCCCCACTTGACACCTGTTTGACTTGTTTCTTGTTGCCTATGGAATTGTGTATTGAATGGCTGATTTAGATTTATTATGGAATCGTGTTCTTTTTATTGGTTCAGATTTATTTGGAAATGTATTTTGGGGTGTTGTTTCAGTTCTTCTGGATATTGTATCTTTATGATGTTTTGATTCTTGTGAATTTGTCTCATGATTGATAATTGGTGGTACTTCATGTTATTATGATGAGTTTCTTAGTTTTAACTTGTCATGTGATTCGTGGACGTTGATGGTTGTTCATCATATGCTTTGAGTTGTGCTTGTTTTGCATCATGTTTTTGTTGAGTCGGTTTGTCATTCATGGTCGGGTTCACTTCCTTGTCACCTCTGAGCATGAGGGGTGAGTTACTTGTAATTCACATGGTTGGGTGGAACGTGCTCTGCACCCATTGGGTTCCCCATCAGCATCTTGTCTTCTCAACATTCCGCAGTGGAGTTGTACTAGTAATCACTTGTATTTCATATTTCATTATTCTTGTATCAATCCCTATGTTGGGAAATTCAATGTAATTCATTTATCAAAAATTGTAATGTAACTATAAAACGATGATGTAATAGTTAGGGTCATTTGTATCATTATTAAGAGATCCATCATTGATGTATTATGTGATGTTTATTATTCTCGCATCATGTTTATCAGATGTATCATTATTCATGGTGATTATAAAATAAATGGACATGTTGTAATCTTTATTTTTATTTCCATTTAGTTGTTGCGATGTAACCTCCCGTGCCCAAGAGAACTAAGTGTGTTAATGTTATGTAATGTGCTATGTGATTATGGTTAAGTGTTATTACATGTTTAATTTAATTATTTTAAAAAAAAATTATTCGCTTTGTGTGTGTTCTCTGGGGTTTGCATGATGGGTGTTACAAAAGCTCTCGATGCCATGATCACAAACTAGGGACCCAACGGAGTAAGGTGCATGTTCCACCCAACCATGTGGTACCCGTAGGTCCAACCCCCTGTGCTAGGAGATAGTAATAAGGTTACCTAGACCTAATCTACTAACCCTAGATACTAGTACTTAACAACCTATTGGTTATATTGCTTCCAGATTTTGAGAATTGATTATCTCACAAACATAAGGTTAACTGTTACTCTAGGTGGAGTGTTATCAGAACAATGCAAAGGTTACCCTGGTGTTTCTTCCTAGGTTCCAGCTCCCAATCCTTAGGTTACCCTGGTAACCTCTTACGAAACCCAGCCCCATTTGCATACTATTGCAGAATCAAATGTCTTTTGAAGGAACAAGACATCGATTAGCCATTCCAGGCCTTCTCATCTTATACTCATGACTGAAGTAGCTCAAGAGTCATAAGTGAGGCAAAAGCATCTTATTAAGAGTTTTAAATCTAACTACTATGTTCTTTAGTTTTCACTGACTTACTAACTCTTTATAAGTTACCCTGACACCACTTTGTGTGTTGTCCCTTACAAATAGCCACTCCCCTAATCATAACAAGGATTTTTTAAGTTTTCCTAACTAGGTTTTCCAAAGTGCACAAAAATCTCAGTCACATTATAACAAATGACAAACATTCCGATCATAGTAAACTTCTATTCTTAAATTAGGTATCGTTACACCATAATCAATCATGTGCAAAACCCTAGTCAACTTATGAAATATATAGATGAATAACAACATCACCCTTTCTATACAGCCTGTTTTGGAAGACTTTCTATCATAGTTATCCCAATCTCTTATAATTGACGTAATAAAGGTAAACATAAACTTCACAAGTCATTACAATCAAGTACACAATCTAGCCTTTGTATTTCCTGAATCCATATATTGCAATCATTCATTTCTATCTATTATTCAAAATAAATAAGATTCGATTTGCAATGATAAAGAACAAGCAACTATTTCATTTCAATTTTCATAATCATTCTAATTAATATAATTTAACTTCTTATTTTAACAAATCTGTTTGAAATCCTCTTTTTATACATTTATATGGTATATTCCTCAAAATCCAATTAATTTTGAATCAACTTTTACTAATAATATATATATATATTATATAAACTATATATTATAAATAATATATAATTAATATAACATATATATATATATTATTTATATTATACTATAACAACTTGAAATTGATTAATAGCCATTCACATTTTCTTATGTTATGTAGACATTTAATACTGTAATTTAATAACAGTGTTTTTTTTTTTGGCCGCGTACACCACCACAGTGGAGGACGCGCTACCCATGGGGCGGCGTTTCGTCCACAGTGCTATGGAGGGTGCTTCCTATTAGCAGCCACTCCCCACAGTGCCATGGTGGGCGCTGCCTCACAGCAGCCGCGCCCCCATTGTGGATGCGGCGGGGGTTTGGGGTTTTCCCAACCCCTTTCAATAATAAAATCCGTCTAAATTTTTTGTTGGGATTCGTATTTTTGTTTAAAATAAAACATATAACCATTAACAACCCTACATTATGTATTCACCTCTAAATGAAATAAATAACGAAATTCAAAACTCAGAATCGCCCATATTGCGATTTAAAAAAAATAAAAAATCTCTATGTAGTTTTAAAATTTTATTTAAAGTTAAAAAAAAATTCATATGCAGGTTGTCCAATTTATAGTAAATTTATAATAAAATAAAAATTATAATTTGTCATATAAAAAATCTATTTGTTCAACCCTTTTAAAATAAATAAGAAATATTTTTCTCAAAGATTTAATCTTTGATCACAGAAGTTCTTCATTTGAGATTTCAATTTACAAACAATAAACAGTTACTCAAACCAATTTCCCCCAATTTTAAATAAATTATTTTCACAGAGGATTTCAAAAGGATTCTTGTTTAAATTCTTTCAGACAAATAACGGTTCTCAACAAAATATTTTCTACAAGCTATTGCCAAGAAAATGAGATTCATACAAACAGATTTTCTTTCCATAAAAAAAGAAACTAATATCACAAGAAAAATACCTATAAATAGAAGGCTATCTGTAGAAGAAACCCTTTTTCCTGTAGTGTACAATTTTCAAATAGCCTCTCCAGAGAAACCCCCAAATAAAAGAAAAGCTTCAACCAACACCAAGAATTTCCCAAAAAGGGATCTTCCACAAGTATACGATTTTTTTTCAAAATAACACAAAGTAGAGAAATTATGCAAAGCTCTGATAATTTCCCCGTGAGGAAATTGAATAACCACTGTAATTTCCAAATCCCCAGATAATATTCATCAACAACCTCAACAATAAACAATTAAAGCACTGGCACACATGTCGAGAAGTGGTTGAAAAGTATCTTCTCCACCACTTCTCGGCAATCTTACCAATTCCCAATTGCATGCAATTTACTTATTTAATTTTTAAATTTACAACCACTATTCAAATCTCAAGCATTTATTTTTTTTATTAATTTTCTTATTTTCAAATACAATATAATTTACACACTTAATAATTTAATTTAATTTATTTATTTATTTAATTAAATAAGTTTAATCTTTTATGATCAAACCATTTAACCAAATAAGCTAATTAATTAATTAAATAATCAAGCAAGTAATTTTTTCCACATTTAAACATTAATTTAAATACCAATAATTTAAAACACAATAAACTATCATTAAAATTTAACCAAATTTAACCTTCCAAGTAATTTATCCAAACAGAAAATACAAGACAAACCTATGACTCTAAACTAAAATAGATGATGTACTAAGACTAGGATTATAGACCAGACTAGGGTAAACCAAACTACTATCTCCCGATCAACATATCCGTTGAGTCTTGACACGCTTAGACCTGAGTACCCAGGTGGAGTCGGTGTCATGTACCTGAAAATTCTTGCAACCAAGGAAATAATGTATATATATATATATAAAGCATTAAATAGATACACCATACGGAGAAGTCATAGGGCACTCACAATCGAGTGATGCGATTCCGTTCTTCACACAAATACATGTCACATCAGACTAACAAAATAAATAGTTGTTAGTCCATCATAAACATATGCATAGCAATAATCAACTGAAAGTAAACATCTACACTATCTCATAACATGTCTAAAATCAATAATCAACATACAATGTATCATCATGTCTCAAAATAAATCCACTATCGCTCAAAACCAGCGATCAAAATATCCAAACAAAGTATCATCATCAAACAGTGTGAAAACATGATAGTAGAAAGCATAAGCATAAACGGAGGGGTACTACATGTCTTGTCGTGTTCAAATATATATTGTTTTGTGTTTGCAAATTTATAATATTTAATCTTATTAAATGTTTATTAATGTTTCGACCAACGTTAATGATTTAATTTATTAAGTTAAATTAAATAAGTTATTTCTTTGCAATGTTGTAATTAAAATAATATTATTGTTGTTTTTGTTGTGCAAATTAAATAGAAAATTGTTAGATTTAGCACTCAAATGTTATGGAATAATTACTCTTTGAGCCGAATGATACAAATGTTGATTTGTTCATAAATCCTATAATAAAATTTAGGTCTCTTCTTTTACCTATATCATGTCCTTCCTACGCCATCACCTCGTACCATTATTGATATATATATATATATATATATATATATATATATATATATATATGTTTATGGTATTCATAGAATTTGGCGATACTATATCCTATCTTCTTGTCTTAACCCTTTGAATTTTGTAGAAGAAATCCATAGCATGCATAGGGTATAACTGGTAGAATAATAAACTTGATACCGGTCTATTAATATTTGTAATTCTCTTTTATTGAATTGTTGAAGATAAAGTCTTCCACTGGTATTTTCTTTATTTTCAACTATAGAATGATAGCTTACAATTTTAATATATAAAATTTGTCCTCTAAATCTGGGCACAGCCATTTTAAACTAAATCTGTTGGCTTTGTAATTGACTATTGTCTCAGTGATTAGAATTTGGCCAAAGCTTATAATTTCTAAATACGTATTACATTTACCTCTTCACCCGTGTGGCTGTAGATAAGATCTATTTCCTGTTTAGTGCCTATAATTGTGGAAATAGTTTTATTTGAGAAGAAGTTTTCTTCAAGTGATAAATTGCTAACTAAAAGATAATTAAAAAGGGGGATCTGGAGTAAATGATATGTGGAACTGGTCGACCATATTAGGAAAAACGGATTGCATTTGGAAAGTAAGGGAATTGGTTATCTTAGGTTCTGGAAATTTATGTTAAAAGTCGGCAGGCTTTGGGGAAATTGGGGGCTTTTTATAGAGATCTAGGCTTTGGAATACAAAATCTACTTATGGATTTCAACTTCAATAATATTTCCAGCTCTGTGAATGAATTAGTTTAGGGATACAAGCATAATTTAGAAAAGAGATTTCTTGAAAAAGAGGATGACGGTGGCATTTGATTTCTTCAATCAAATTCTGCTGGCTGTTTGGGAATCAGCAGAAGTTTCTGAATTTGTTTTAGGCCGATTTTCAAAGTTTACCAAGTTTTCATCTCTTATTTTTAAGTTCCTATATAAATTCTTTCAATTAACTATGTGGAAAGAGGAATAGTTTCAGTTACCTACAAATAAAACAGAGAAAATGTTAGAATTAAGTAATCTAGTGTGATTGAAATATAGTAAAAAATTAAGATGCAAAGTACTCAAGGAAATAGAATTTAGCAAATAATCTTAGAATTGGAAATTGTATTTTTAGTGACTTCTAAATATCCATTGAAAATCGAAATGTCTGATCTAGAATGAAGAATGGAATCTAGGAAACAATTAAAAGTCTAATATCTTGAAAATTTAAACAACATAATTTGGGGAGGGGTTGAAACTCTAAATTCATAACTATTGTCTATTTTATTTCTTCTTTATCTCCAACATAGTAATCCTGGTTTCCCTGTAATGGCACTGGTTTTAAGAGATTGAAATCTTAAGATTATGAGATTCTTTTGGTTTTTGGGAAATGATTCAGAAAGTATTTATCTTTGTTGTACACCCTTATTCCCAAATCTGTGCCATAAGTAAATTTATATATAAATATCAACTGTAGTTACCAGTAGTTTGAACCTCTATCATATGCCCTTACTCTGTTTCTTTGTAATTGATGCCTTTTGAATCTGGGAAATTACTATGAATTGTAAAGGTTTGTCTCTGTAGATTACGTCTCAAACTTTATAGATCACTATTTTACAATCCTGTTGTAACTCATCTATATGCTCTACGTATAGCTTTCACCTATCTCTTTGTAACAATAAAATTAATATCCTTGCTTCTTAATGGTTTACCTCACAGTAATGGTGATGATTCTCTATTTCTGCGCAAAAGGTGGAAGGAACTATTAACCTCTTTCTTTCTATTGTTATCTCCTCAGATCATAAATAATTATTAATATAACAACCCTACTAAAGAATAGACTCGACCATAGTTAGGTATTAGAGAAAATTTGTCAGAAGAAACGTTTATGTGCAACCATAAGATGCTCCTTATCTGGTATCTTTTTACTTTAGACTTTTTTGGTTATTAACTGCATGCGTCCAAGTTGATCTTTCTGCGCTTGATTTTAATTAAATGACCCTGAGTTTATTAGATACAACACAGTAACATTTCTATTTAATTTCTAATATTTATACCTAATTGTTGAATAGCATAATGCTATATGTCATTTGATATTAAAAGAAATTGATATGAGAGACTGGTTTTTAACGCAAATCTTCATAAAGCCATATGTTTCGGTGTGAGTTTAGTGTACTTTAGATTAGGCGCAACAATATGTGGTTATCTAGTTATTCATTATAATATTATAACCAACTCATAATAATTTATGTATCTTTTGCATGGTGTGACTTACACATGTTATCCTTTCCATAAAATAACAAGATGTCCAGATCTTGTGCATCACTTAAAACATGCTTAACATCAGTTAAATGTTATTCTTAAAGACAACGACTTTGATCACTCTGAAATATGTTTACAAGTTATAGTTTAGGCTTACAATGTTTTTTTTTAACCACACTGGAATATCCCTTATTGTGAATATTGATGTGTGGCCTTAGGGATTAAGCAACACCTAATTGATCTGCATCTTTATTCAGGTTGTATAAAGTATGCGTTCAAGGGAGTAGATCATACATGTCTTACTTAAACCAACCTCTGAAACAATCTATGTTGAGTTAATCATGCAGGGTGAGAAGTTTACTTTACTTAGATAAAACATATACACCTATGAACTGTAATTTTTTTCATGACGATGCGTATTATTTTGTGCATGAGTTGTAGAAGGCAGTTATTTCATTGATGAATTAACTTAATTGTCAGTTGAGTAACATAGTAAGCGCAGTAGTCAAAGGGTGTCATTGTTCTTAATAAATACACTTATTTGAAGAAAAATGATTTAAGTACTTAACTGCATGGCATATCATTTAATTCTTCATTAGTGACAGAGAGCTAAAACTTTTGTTCTTTGAACGAATTCTCTGCATGTATTAAAGGTGGCAAAATAACTTTACTCGAAAAACATGAATTTATAATTGTTAGTTATTTGAAATATATATGAGCAGAATAATAAGAATTTAAATAAGCTTATTTATATGATTATTATATATATATATATGATGGATAGATATTTAATTTAGTAGATTGTATATTACATGAATTTACAATTCTAGAGGTTTGGTAAATAGTAATTATTTGATGTATATATAATGAAATATTGTAGATATATGCTCTCATTTCTTTACAAACTATTTATGAATATTTCATTTTATTTATGTTGCTCAAGTATGGTGTTTATTTTCATATGGGGTATAACTTTACACCATTTGTTGATTGACAAAAGTAATATCCAGTTTATTACACTTTATACATATTGCTCCATTACAATAATTTTCACTAGGGGTCTCAGCTTTGTTTATTTTGTGGTGACTTGTGAAACTTCTTAAAGACTTTGGACTATTTTTGAAGGAAGGTGTAGACCTCTGGGGTTTTGAATTATACACTTGATAGCTACCCCTAGTCTTGTGATGTTGAGTCATGTTATAGAGAGAGTGGCTTGCGTTAGGGGCCGAAATCCTATAGTGATTGTCTGGGTAACCTAACGTAGGTGTGATAATTAAGTGATAACCTAACTAATATATTAGGGGTTGGGTAGATCTAAACACTAATTCAGATAAATGTTTGCCTCACCTACTTCTTAACCCTCGTTTAGGTTGAGAAAAGGTTGAGAAGGCCTGGAATGGCAAGTCGCCATCTTGTCTTCTTGAAAGATGTGTTGACTCCACATTAGTCTACATAGGGGTTGGGAACCGGTAGAGGCTACTAGGGTAACTCTTGGAGAGATGGCCGATAGTCTAGGAAGGTTCACAAGGGTAACCTATCCCGACGGTGTGATAACACTCTTAGTATATATCATGATGGTGTTTTCTTGAGTTCAGTTTTCTATTTTGATGAGATTTGTTACTTGAAATTGTATCTGTTTGAATTTGTAATCATAATGTCATTATGTGGATTTTTCAACCCCGTAAATGTTATGTTCTATCTACTTTGTTTGTCGAACTGTCAAATATTTCCTAGCATGGAGGGAGTGGACCTTTGAGTTTCACGTGGTCAGGAGGAAACCATGCTCTATTTTTCTTATATTTTCTTGTAGAAGATCCTATGCTTGCAGCAGGTTCCAGTTACCTCTTGGATCATGACTATGGATGCGAAGCATGTTCGTAGATATGGACATCAGTTGTGTGGTGATCACATTCTACTTTGTAAACTCACCTCTTGTATAAGAGTGTACTCATTGTACCATCTTATTGTTGTATTGAGATTTGTTGAAATCTCTCATTTGGTAATATGTTTAGTTGGATATTTAATTATATTAAGTTATGTAAACTGGAACATTCGTGACATTAGTTTTGTACTTGAATTATGATAATGTATTGAGTTTATTTGATATGTTTATGTAACACTGTCTTGGAAACTTTATAGCATTTTTGTAATCAATTAACTTTTTTTTAAAAATTATTCAATTAACTTTACTCATTACACTTTGTTATAACGGTAACCAAGGTGGGGCGTTACAAGAGAGGTGAGGTTTTCTCTAATCTAGTTTCTTGGATGGATTCATAGAATTATTGATGACTGTTTTGATATATTTTTGAAATTAAATGAATCACTGGGCATCTCACATCTCTTAAAATAAATCAATCTCAAAATGAAAAATGACTACCAGTAGGTCTCTATTATTAGGTCACGACTTTGTAAGATACCTCAATTGTTAATTGTATTTTGATGTTTCAACTAGGGGCCTACAAATAAGGTCTTATTAGAATCTTGTAAAATAGAGTTAGATAAAAAATATATTGAAATTTAAATAATGTTAAGGGTATGTGCAGGATCATCAAGGAAAAAACAAGCACGTAAGTGGCAAAAAAAGAAGTTACAGAGTTAAGCAACTTGACCTAAAAATTTGAATAAGTTATCTATATTATTTAGAAAAATTGTAAGAATAGAATCTGTAGAAAATTGAATGTATTTTCTAAACTACTAGGTTTGTTTGAAAAAAAAAATCTATTTGGTGAAAATTTGGAATTTCAATGCAGTACTTAAATTTTAGGGAAAAAATAAGAAGTAGGTGGTTGTCTGACCACCCTAACCATAATAAAATGGTAATTATTTTTTATGAGATTTTAGATATAAGTAGAGGACTCATGTCCCGATGTGATGCATATTTTTTTGTAATTTATTTCCAATTAAATAATTAATTATGAATTTTTTATTACAACTTTTAAAAAATATAAAAACTCATGTGTCTGACCACCTTAACTTGGTCAAAAATTCATGAATTCATTTCTTATTTTTTTAATCCTATAGTATGCAAAGCATAGAATGTGATGCATATTTTGGATTCAAAAAATGTGATACCATTTGAAAGCTATAGATGTTTTTCAATTAGCCTATCATCAGGACTTTAGTCGTAATTCAAATAGAAAATGAATAATAATTACTTATTAAATTCAAAGTAAAGCTTAATTTATATTGGTGGAAAGGTCAAAATCTCCTTTAAAAACCCTTTTTGTTTCAACAATTTTGGGTAAAAAAAAAAGTCGTTAGCCACATACCCATCATATTGTCACTTTTTGGCCCATCATGATCGTGCACATACCCTTAATCCAAAAATTTATTTTTCAATATTAAAATTTGAAAATACCTATGATTGAAGGGTAAAATTTTAAATTTATGTTACACTTTTCTAAAAAATTGGCCAACACTTATTTAAAATTTTAACTTGAATTATCATAAATTGATATGTGTATGTGTATGTATATGTGTATGTGTGTGTGTGTGTATATGTGTGTGTGTGTGTATGTATGTATGTATATATGTATGTATGTATGTATGTATGTGTGTGTGTGTGTATATATACATAGATATATACATATGTGTGTAATTAATACATATATAAAAACATACGTACGTATATGTGTGTGTGTGTGTGTGTGTGTGTGTGTGTGTGTGTGTGTGTGTGTGTGTGTGTGCATGTGTGTGTGTAATACATATATACACACACACACATATTGAATTTTTAAATGATGTAAACTAATGAAATATAGATTTTTTAGTTTATTGTATGTTTGCATTTTCTTAGAAAAAACAAAAATCATCTATGTAGTTTTATATAGAATCACCACTATACTTTAGTTGTTGATAAAATACTAAAAATAAGAATAAGTGGGACCTTGATTTTTATATAATAATTTTAATTTTTTTCTTTCAATTATTCTTTTAGTTTCTATAATTTGAAACTTTAGTGCATGGTTCTTTTTTCTATTTTGGTAAACATTTTATTGAATAAATCTTAAAAAAAAAATTGTTTAAAACATAACCGTTTAAGTGGGGATGCCATATTTTTCCTTAGCTATTTGTTCAAAATAGAAAATATCATTTTGACATGACATTTCTTCTCTAGAACATCATTTTGAAAACAATATTTGTAAATTTACAAAAGAGTTGTGACCACAAAAATTGTATCCCCTTCTTGGAGATGGATAAAGAATAAGGTTGGAAACCTAAAACCCTTTTAGCAAGGTACAATTTAAGCTTCTCAAGATAATTAAATCCTTGTTCCATGTTTTCATTGTATCCAAGTTTAGAATGAATTTTAAATCCAACTTCATAATTGTATTCCAACTTAGATGGTGGAGAATTCTTGTTTAAATCATTATTTGTTGAAAGAGGGGTATTATCATGAGAAGAATTGATCCTTTTGCAAGAATGTAACCTCTTTTTTGATGTTGTTATGTTAGGATGAGGAGGATATTTGTTATATTTTTCCAACACATTAGGGACAAAATATAAAGATCCCCCATCACCATCATGGGATGATTTTGTTTGTAGATTTGTTGATATAGAAGGAGTAGAAGATTATTCAAATGAACAAAAAATTCTTTACATTTAGATTGTGAGATTTTGTACTCTCCCACAAATGAGGTTGTAAAATATAATGAACCCCAATCATAACCAAAACACACACTTCAATATAAAACATTATTTGGACCATTGTCATTGTTTGAAGGAGTTGTGGTGTTGATTTGAGATTGTGTCAACTCATTGGTCTTTGATGGTGAGATTTTACACTCCTAAATGAAAGTAGGTGTAAAATTTAAGGAGCCACAATCATTACCAAAGAGTGTAGTAATAGAATCCTTATTATTGGAAGGTAATGGTTCAACTTTGAAGATGGAATCAAAGTACTAAGATATTTGGAAATGTTACAGTCATATTGGGCTTGTAACAATATTTTTCAATCTACTTTAACCATATACGCCTTGTTATTATATTCATACTTCATTGTATGGTGAAGAGTAAATGGGACTCCTCTCATGGAATGAATCCACAAACTACCAAGAAGAAGATTATATGAAATAATATTGGGCATGACATGGATAAAGGTAGGAAAAACTATAGGTCCTACCTTAATGGATAATCTGATTGTAACCAATGGATTCCTACCAAAATTATTAAATCCATGAATAGATATATTATCAAGTCTAATGAGATATGTATCCACACCGCTCTAAAAATTCATTGCTACAAACAGTAAGACCTGATCCATTATTGATTAGAGTGTGCATAATTTTAGTATCATTAATGATGACAAAAACCATGAGAGTATCATGTATTTGTTTAGTATTTTAGGAGGAGGTAATTCATTTTAATGGAATGTAATGTCAAAGTTTGTTGTAATCATACCATCTAAGAAGGCTACTAATATGTCTTTTGGTTTAACATAAGGTGGTAAAAAAGCCTTCTTCAAAGCCTCTTGGTTCATACCATGATATGTAGGTGACATTTGAATTAAGACCCAAAGAGAGATCTTAGTTGGAGTTTTACAAAGTTTCTCAACAAGATCATACTCTTTACCACTATGTTGAGGGAAATGAGGTGTGTGGCGAGATAAGGTTGAGGAAATGAAATGGAAGTGGGAGTGGTTTTCATTTTCTTAAGTTTTATATTATTTTGAGTGTTGTATACATGTGAGCAATTGCATGACAATGTGGTTGCTATATGACACATTTTGGTGTATATAATTGTTTTGAGTGAGTGTTTTTGTAAAATTTAGGATATAATTAGAGGTTTTAGTTGGTTTGAGGGTCCTCCAATAATGAGAAAAGGTTTAGTTTTGGGTTGAGGAAAATGAGGAGGATAGGTGATCTATTTTGGTTGAGGATATGTTTTAGGAGTGGTGAAAGGAAATATCTAGAGAAGATATAAAGTTTAGACAAGAAAAATTGATTGGTTGATATCCCCATGGGTGAGACAACTAGAATAGGTAGGACTTTATTCACTTTTTATGGGAAAAACAATTATTTTTAGGGTAATGCTATGAATTATGTGAATGAGGGCCAAACTAGCAATGTACAATAAAATCTAGAAGTTTTAGGATAGATTACCAAAAATAGGATCTAGATCTAAATAGAGGTTATACGTCAAGGCCTAGCATAGAAAACTAAGTAGAAGAGATTAGGACAAGGGTGATGGTTCCTTTGTCTAGAAATGAAAGTTTTAAAAATTTTAATTTCTTGAACATGTGTCACAATATACATGAATATAAGACTGTGACTATCTTGGTTTGATATTGCATAGAGCTAAAAAAAATCAAGATTACCTAATTTGTTTATGAAAAGTTACTAGATGTAATGAATTATTATTTGTAATCATTTGAAAATACTATTATGTTCAATCCAGTTCATGCACTGATACAAACAAAGCTAAAGTTTTACAATAATTTTGATTAAATTTCAAGTTTTTTACAAAAGATCAAGAAATGGAAATATTTATATCTTCTTTTTTTGTGCAACTACAAAAATTCTTGCAAATGTAAATAAATTTAAATTCAATGCTTTGAATAAAAAATCAGATCCAAGGATATGCAATTAAATCAAGATGATCAAGAAATTGTAGGATAATGTCGAGTTCACCAAAATATAAAGGGGGAAAAGAGATCCTATATGTAAGTGGTATATTAACTCAATCTTTCCTTGCCTTGACATTAGAACTCAAACCAACAAGGGTGTTAAGATTGGATAACAACCTAGAATGACATCCAATTTTCCTTGAGTTTAGCTCCTTTTTTGCCAAGAAAATAAATTAATTTAAAGTTAATTTATTGACCTAATTTATTGTAAACACCTAATATGAAAATATGAAATATTTGCAAAGATGAAAACATAAATTTACAAAACAGTTATATATCTAAGAAATAATGACAAAAAGGAACCTACATATGAAATATGAGCCTGAAGTTGAGGGACAATGGTGAGGCACCCTTTTCTAGAGTTGAGGCTTTTTGAATGCATGAAATAATTTTTTGAAGGTATAGTCCTTTGGAATTTTATACACCTTTTTGTTACTTGTTGATGAAGATTTTGAATCCACACATGAAAAAGAAGAGGAAAGGTTGTGTTGTGTTGTATATGAGATTTCCTAAGTCAAACTGTAATTTGGTGTTTCCACCTCCACAAAAAAAAATGATGATGGTAAAGAGGGCTTATCCCAGGTTAGGCAGAGGATAAGTAAACAATAATTAAATTTAGTAATGAATGATAATGGATAATCTTACCTTAGGTATGAGGGTATGTGCAGGATCATGATGGGCCAAAAGGTGGTGATATGATGGGTATGTGTATGGTATGTGGCTGACAACTTTTTTTTACCCAAAATTGATGCAATGAAAAGGGATTCTAAAGGAGAATCTCAGCTTTCCATCGATATAAATTATGCTTTACTTTGAATTTAATAAATAATTATCCTGATTGATAAGTTGATTGAAAAAAATATATAGCTTTCAAACAGTATCACATTTTTTGAATCTGAAACATGTGTCACACTCTATGCTTTGCATACTATATGATTAAAAAAAATGAGTTTCATGAATTTTTGACCAAGTTAAGGTGGTCAAACATACGATTTTTAATATTTTTTAAAAGTTGTAATAAAAAATTCATAATTAATTATTTACTTAGAAAAATATTACAAAAAAATATGCATCACATTGAGTCATGAGTCCTCTACTTATATCTAAAATCTTAGAAAAAATAATTATCATTTTATTGTGGTTAGCGTGGTCAAATATACACCTACTTCTTATTTTTTCCCTAAAATTGAAGTACTATTGTATTAAAATTTCAAATTTTCAGCAAATAGATATTTTTTAAAAATAAACCTAGTAGTTGAGAAACTACATTCAATTTGCTACAAATTCTATTCTTACATATTTTTGAAATAGTATAGATAACTTATTCAAATTTTTACATCAAGTTGCCTAACTCTGATTTTTCTGAATTTTTTGCCACTTAAGGGCCTATTTTTTCCATGATGATCTTGCACATACCGATGAAATATTTGTCAAAGTCATGTTCCATAAACATTTTATTGATGGGTGTTGAATTTATTTGGTGAGCTACAAGAGGTTAGTCCACATAACACAATAGATTGTTGTATCTAGCATGTAGCTTGAAAATTGTCATGCCCAAAATTTTCCCTAAATAAAAAATAAAATAAAATAACCTAACAATATATATTTTTTTTTAAAACACGTAAATGGCCATTAAGTTAATTGATATGGTGAGATAACATGATTACAAACGCTACTGCCAAAAGACTTATCTTTTAAATTTGAATCCTTGTTCTTGCATCTTACCAAGATGACATATTATCTTATTTTGGTCAAATCGACCAAATTAGAGATTAGCTAGTTTTGATATCTATGTGTATTGGGGGTTAAGAATTGTGGTTATCATAATACTCAAATATCACCTCTTAAATTATTATAATGAAATATCTCGACATAACCTTCAAAATAGAACCCCCTATTTAACCACTATTAGGAGACTATTACTTTGTAGCATGGTCTCGTGAAACTTATTCAACTCAACCTTGCATAAAAAAAAAAAAATTTCTACTTTGCTAGACTAATCTTCTTAACTTTAAATTGAATATTAATTTATTTTTATTTTTTTTGTATGTCCATCTACTATTTTGACAACTTTAACTAAACTCTTTGTTTTTAATTGGTAGTAACAAACATTTATTTAAATAGACAATTCATAATGATAAACACATCTTTCTCTAAAATGGTATTTAATCATTGAATCAATATTTTCCTAAAGGATGCGCCTTAGCAAACTTCATAAAATAACACTCATGGGATGGGTATGGTATTATTGCTTACTTTAGTGTTTTTTTTTTGTTTATTATAGGTGTTCATCATGTTTTTCCCATGTCAATTCTCAATTCAATAATATCCCCTTTTATTCTATTAATAGTTAGACCTTAGGGTCAATGGACCTATTGTTTCAACAATCTCAGTAATATTATGGTTGTTGGACTCATGCAAGGAACTTTATGACTTTATTGAATTGATATTTATGATAAATCTCACCATTAGAAATGAGATAACGTGGGTAATTTATTACTAATAATAAGTTTTTTTTTTTTTTTTTTGAAAGATGTTATTTTGAAAATAATAAAACCCACATCAATAATAATATGATGATGTTTAACAGAACTTAGATGCTCAAAATAATATTTATATTTTCTCTTAACTTGTCATAATTAAAATTATTTACATTTAACTAAATATCATTATTAAATCTCAAAATAACCTCAATATAGTATTTATAATCAATTATCACTATTACAAAATAATATATTACTATTAGGAACATGACATATAAAAGTAATATATTTTTTTTTATTAACATATATATTTATTTGTTTATTATTTTACTTTAGAATGCCTAAAATAAAACATAGAATATCCTTTTTCTTCCTAAAAGAAAAGATAGAAATATTCGATTAAATAGTTACTCTTTACCTTTATACCTACTCATATTAAAAATTAATAAGATCTTTAGTAAGGGAGTGGGGAATATATTCTTTATTCCTTTTTAAGAAAGACTATTTAAATGAGAAAAAAAGAGTTGAATATTCTAAGACTAAAGTGCACTTCACCTTCGTGGGTTTGTTTTCTTTTATTTTTACTTTGGCATAGATTTACTTTTTCACATTAGCTGCGACCGTAAGCAAGGATATGTCATTCTTTCTATTTGTAAATTTCACCAAGACTATTTTAATGTGATACTCATTTAAAGAACGTAGCAAGATTAAATATGTTACAGAATCCTGCGATATAATACAACTATAAGAATTAACATAAATCAGCATGCCTACTAAAAAGATTCACTAAATTCACCACCATGCAATGCCACTTGGGCAAGTTCATAGATAAAAGGAAATGGACAATGCAAGGCCCCTATCATGATGCTGCCACAAGATGGAGATAACCTTTTGATTTCGATTACCATGGAATGACACAATTAGAAAATGGAACGGAACAAGAAACTTCAGTCATAATTGACTTATTAGCGGGCCATGTAGAAACAGGAACTAGATGCCAAAAATATGGATTTTTTTAAAAAAATGGAATTTGATGTACATTCAAAAGAATAAGGAAAACAACCCAATATCTGCCACCTCCCCCCACCCAGGCTTTACATTTTTATTTTTTTATCTTAACGATGACATTCTATAAAATGACAGATTCTGGCAACTTAGCCATAATATTTAACACGTCAGTCATTATTGCCACACTTCATGGGGAGATAAGCTCTCGCATTAATAGCTCGACACCTAATTTTTTCGGATGCCTCCTCTACTATTTTTCACTTACCAATGTTTTTTTCATTTAAATATCTTTTCATAGCAAGTTCTTTTTGTAAGGAAAGTAGTGTATGTTCGCTTAGAAAGTTTTGTGCAGTATTATGCTGCCAATACTGCAGATTAATTGGAGGTTCATCTCCTAAGCCAGAACACATGCTGACACAAGATATGATAAATATTTTCTTGGTGTAGGAGTCAGCCAATGTCTATGTTGGTTACTTGCAATAGGGTCAGGCGGACAAGATCTTCACTTTTCCCTAAATTTCAACTCTCAAGACTATTGTACGATCCTCTTATATTTTTCTTTCTTTCTATTAAACACAATAACACGATTATTATCCCTGCAATGATGGTGGCTATAGCTAAGTCTGTCACTATGTTTCATCGCCTTTACCAAATCTTTTGTTTATTTCTTTATTATTTTCTCATAGCAAGGCGGTGCCAACAATGGCATAAGGGTCTACTTTCTTTGAAACTACTCATCAGAGGAGAATACTGCGATGTCTAGGAGGGGATATACATATTATCCCAGTCTAATTTGCTGAGGGTAGGGGTAGCCTATATTTTATTTGAAACCTAACAAGAAGGCAAGTCAATATTATCATAAGTTGAATACTACACCCACAAAAGAGTTTCTCAAGCTAGTTGACCAAGGAGTTATCTGCATGCAAAACTAAATACTTTACGAGTAGATTTGTAAGCATTGAGATTACTAGCAGAGGTGGTCTTAATTCACATCCTACAACCAGTTCCATTATTCATCTATTTTTATTTTATGCCTTGTGGAGTGGGAGCCTAAGGAGAACGTGCCTACCATGCATCATGGCCATGATCAGTTCAAGGTTGATCCCTTGCAGAAAGGAGGCACCCAGCCTCTGTGGTGAGCCACAGTCTTCACATAGGGCCGCCTCCTGACCCCTTGAATGAACACAGCTCCACTCTTTTTGTTTCCGTATATTTTGTTTTGCTGAGCTATCTATATTTGTAGAATGGATAGGGTTCAAATTATGTTTTCATTACTAAGAGGTATTGGCGAAAGGTACTGAGAAATTAAATGTAGGTTATCACTTGTAAACTTTGACATTAGTACAACGTATCACCAATGCATCCAATTTCTTTCACTTCTTATGCAATGTCTTTGTGAAACTTAAAGATTGTCATATCTATACATTTTTCATTTGACTATTTAAGATGTCAAGGGAACAAAATTTATCATGCATTCAGAAAGAAAAGAGAGGACAACATAGTGTGGAAAGACAAAAAGATTAACCATTCATCAAGTGGACTGCCAGGAACCTTGTAAACCTGATTTATTTATTTATTTAGTCTGTCTCTTTTTCTACCTTCAATTTCTTTATCCATCCAACAATACATAAGGAACAATATGTAAGTGATTTTTTTTTAATTTTTTTTCTTTGCATGCAAGTATATCTTTATTTATATTTCATGTCAAAGAAAAGATGTGAATATCCTATTAACTGCAAGCAATTATTTACCCATTTTTTTTTTTTATCTATCTACTCTCCAAATAAAAGAAAATATACAAGGACTATATGAATATTTGATTTTTTTACAAAATACTTTTCCCATCCATGTATATACCTTCCACTATCATCATTTTAGAATACACATATTGACTACAAATTTTATTTCATTTTTCAACAAAAAAAACATCATTAGGGCTTGCTCTCCACCCTACCGTAATGGCGTCATGGAGCCTCGTGAGCTCTAGCCATACCCACGAGCAAGGAATTCTTTTAGCTCCATGATGATAAATGGAGTCTTTTCTCATTTTTACAAAGAAATAAAACTAACATAGCACAAACTTAATGTATCTAAGCTCTCTACCTTCTATTCTCCACCATGATTCATTCCATATTTCACATCCTTACCACCAATAACAAAAGGAAATAGTAGTAGGAGAGAATACTTATCTCTTTATATGAGGAGGCTAACTCCTTGAACCTTCTTTCCTCTTACCAAGCCATCTTGATCATTCTCTACTATCTCCATTAGAGTTCTCCAAGAGGAGAAGTGGGCAATTCCCAAATCTTCCATCTTCTTGAGGTATATAGGAATCTTCCAAACCTACACTCTTTCCCACAAGTGCTCACACATGTGTGAGTCTTGTGCCAATTCCAAGGACTTTTGGGGAGTGGGGAGTTGAGAGTGACGAGTCACTTTTCCCAAGCCCCAACACTTTTTAAATTCGTCACATTCATGAATGTGAACTTTTGAGGGGTCTTTTCACACTCCAAGGACAAGTTCACATGTCAAAAAGGTTCCAAACCCATAGGTATAGGTCCTAGGGGTCTATTCTTGTTCAAAAACCAAGGAAATTGACTCAATAATCCCTTTTTGAAACCTACAAAAGAATCCATACGAGTTTTGATCTTGACCAAGGGTTCCAACCCCAACAAAACTCACATCACATGACCTACAATTGGATTATAATCAATCAATCAATAATAAAACCTCAAACCCTTCTAAGTCAAATAGGGCTACACTTAGAACTTCCCAAAGATGTATCTGATTTGATTCCAATATTTATCCACCCTCCTATTTGCATATTCGATTCCTGCACATTACCAAGGTCAACATGATTAGATCATGTATCTCTTCATATTATTAGCTAATCCAATTCACATAATTTTCACTCATGAACTATTTACTCATTAATACATCAAATGAACCTAGATTCAATTTTCATTATAATCCAAGGAAATACACACTTACTCCCATACAAGAATATAGTCAATGAAATAGTCACTCCATCATTTTGTTTACCACCTTAGTGATTCATTTTAAACTCCTATAACATTAACGATGAACCATTTACCAAAATTTAATATGCCAAATAACCCATCTCTTTCAAGTTATATCCAACAATTCATATGTGCTTCTATCATAATTAAATCAAGGTTAATGACCATGAATCCTAAAAATAGTTTCATCATTCATTTCGTCATAATCATCATCTAACTAATTGTCTGATTGAAATAAAATGGGAGGATTCGAAACGAGGTCTTACATTCACAATAGCATAAGCAAGAATATTATCAAAAAATCACACTATTTGTCATCCATAATACATCTTACCATCTATTTAGGATCACATAAAACATATTAGGTCTTTACTAATCACATGCAAGGTGGGGCCTTACAAAAAACTCATATACATCTTCACAATAAGAGCATAATAGTGCATGATCGATCATAATATTTCCTAGTCCATAATGATGAATGTTTCAATGAGAGGGAAAATTATTTATATATGCATCCCAATTGATCTATTTAAATATAGGCTAACCTAGGAACATTTTTAAATCTTTAAGGGCTGACACCAAAATGATGATTATTAAGATAGGGAAAATTTAGGACAAGGGTTCCCTTTCCCAAGTTGTCTAGGTGATTTTGGCTCAAATTTTTCAAGATGTAGAGTATTTTAATATATTTTCCTAGTTGGACATTAGAATGATTAAATTATGAATATATTTAGTATTATAGGAAAAATATTGTGTCAATATAGTGTGAAATTGTCAACGGTGACAATTGATGACACTAGAATATGATCGTGGTTTCCTAGGTCAACCTACAACACATGAGAAATATAGAAGATAAAATTCACCAACATACATATGGAAAATATGTAAATGCAATTATTTTCTCGTTTAAAAATTGAAAAAAGCTCTAATTATTTACCCTTGTTTATTAATGTCACTTTTGTGTAATTAATTGCACATTTAATATGTTTGAATATTAAAAATAGAAATATGTCACACAAATGTGTACCTAGTTGACTCATACTGGCTAGTAGGAAAAGGAAGAAGATTTGAAATTTAAATGCAAATGAAAAGATTTAATTTATAGTTTATTCTTGCATGTTTTAAGATTGATCTCAAGGAATGTGAAAATGAACCCAATCATAATCTTAAGACATGGAACAAATAGAGAATAACAATCACAAAATAAATAAATAATATATATTAATAAATGTAAAAATAAATTCAAAGAATAAAAATATAAATATAAACCAAACTTCACACTAAAATATACCACTTTTTCATATATAATTAAATATATTAAAACTCAAAACTTAAATAAACAAGTGTCACATAGTGGCTAGTACTTGTCTTTATAGTATTGTAATTATTGTTTTCTAGATTTGAAAAAAAGAAAAAGTTTTATTAATGTGAATAAAAATAAATATAAGTTTTATTAATTATAGTGTTTTAGTGTTTTTAATTACTTCTTTTCATGACCTAACCCTAATAATAAATTCTAAACCATTATCCTAATCCTAGACCTATCTCTAACCCTAACTATGGTTGTAACTGTAACCCTAATAATAAAGAATTGTAGACAAAAATAATCTATGAATTAATATTGGGAATCAAATTTTAGAGCATTATATCTATTAATCAGATTTTAGTGATTTTTGTTAGTAATATTTTATTTTTAATTTATTTTAATTTTTGAATAGTTCTTATTATAATTTTTATATTATTCTTAATTCTAATCTTAATCCTAATTATTATTAGATGAATAAAATTTTAGAGCATTATATCTATTAATCATATTTTAGTGATTTTTGTTTTTGATAAAGGGTAAAATGAGTTTTACAGGGACCCGAAACCACAAAGTTTACAACATAAAATATAAGAAAGAAAAGTCCAACAA
Organism: Sequoia sempervirens; assembly: GCA_007258455.2. Taxonomy (NCBI): domain Eukaryota; kingdom Viridiplantae; phylum Streptophyta; class Pinopsida; order Cupressales; family Cupressaceae; genus Sequoia; species Sequoia sempervirens. The sequence continues at coordinate 3,620 of VDFB02365710.1, read as the reverse complement.
AAACAACTAGCTACACTAAAGGTAAAAGCCAAAACAAGTAGCAACCACCTGCAAAAGACCAGGAAGGTCAAAAGCTAGCAGAAAAAACCAACAAAAAATCGGTCGTGACTAACCCAGAGTCTTCAGGACAAACGTTGTCTCTGCCTCCAAATTCTGCATTTCATGAACACCCTTCTTAAATGTTTGAATCATTTGCAGAGTGGGGGGAGCCTTCCTCTTCAGATTGGCCCTGGTTCTCTTAGAGATGCCAGTGTCCTCCTCCTGGTTTCTTTCATTGATTTCCTCCAGATCAACAACCAAAGACCCCTGTTGGGCTTTGTCCAATTTTTTCGGTCATGGCATTGATGATTATGGCATCATGTCTGGCCATATGATTGTTTTGCTCACGAATAATTTTGATAGTATAGTAATATTTCAGAGCATTATATCTATTAATCATATTTTAGTGATTTTTGTTAGTAATATTTTATTTTTAATTTATTTTAATTTTTTAGTAGCTCTGACAATAATTTTTATATTATTCTTAGTTCTAATCTTAATCCTAATTATAATTCTTTTACAATTATAAAAATTAATATTAATAGGATTAGAATTATAGTCTAATTAATAATTATGATAGTTTTAGTTATTTTAATTTAATTCTTAATAGTAAATTTCGTGAGACATAGTACTATTGTAATGAGTTTTACTAACTAGTTATTAATAATTTCATTTTTCAATCAAAAATAATATTTAAAAAGAAAAAACTAATCTTGTAAAATCAACTTGTAAAATATTTAACTTCACAAATTATAAAAATTTATTTTTGTACATATGATTGGTTAAAAAGTTGTGTGTGTTATTGGCAAATTTGTAGGAAAGCAATGTAAACATTTTTTAAATACTGATTTTTCATTTTTTTGCTTTATATTGACATTTCATTAAATCTTTCTAAAATAAATAAATGTTACTTATTTTTACTTTTTTTAAGAATGATTTTTTTATGGATTATTGTTATTTTTTTATTAAAAAAAATCTCAAAAAAATCATTTATAAAGATTTGGATCACACTATTAAAATAAAACTAGCATACATATATTAAATATTAATATATATAAAATAAACCAAGAGTTATCCTTCTTGAGGCATCTATTTTTATCATTATAACCAAATTCATAGTAAAGAAATTCAAATGTAATATTAAGGACATCAGGAGAAATTATTTTTTAGACTTTAAATAATTTGTTATGAAACCTTTTATTAATATTCAAAAGACCAAATAATTTATACAGTAAAATAATGTATGAAATAAAGTTAAAAGATTAATTTATAATCTATGGATAATTAAATATTTTTTAATCAAAATCGTAAATTTTAGGTCAATAATATATTGTCATTTGAATGGTAGTTTAATTACATTGTATGATTTTGTAAATAAAATAAATTTTGATCTTCTATTCATTTGATTTCCCTTTACATTCTTTAATCTACCTAGAAAATGAATAAAAGTAAAAATTAACTACTTCCAAGATGAATAATGATTAATTCTCAGTATCAATTTTGATAACTATAAATAATCTACTTATTACTCACTACAAAAATACACTTTAAATAATAAAACATAAATAATCTGTAACACCCCTTCATTTCGGATATTTGGATCGGCACTGCTCTCTTGGTAATGTTTGGTTATGCTTGATGTGACTGTGAACTTAGTGATTGTTTGATCATGAACTATTTGGTGATGTGCATGTTATATCATGATGTGACGATTGTGTCTAAACATGATTTGACTTTGGAGCTTGATTACTTGTAATCGTGATTGATTAAATGATGTGGAAGCTATATGTTGATGTGATGTTTTTTTATTCTGATGTTATCTTATGACATGATTTGGAGTAACTTAGAAGATATTTGATTAAATGATGATGTATGCTATTGATCATATTTTTGATGTTAAATGCGTCAGTTAGTGATATTGTATTGGTGAAAGGGATGGATTGTATCACTCGCTTGCGAGTGCCCTACAATCCTAAGATTCCCTCTTCACGGTGTGTTTGATCATAATGTACATATATATTTTTCACGTTTGACATGTTCTTTGTTACAGGTTGCAGGTACACGACATCGACTCCACCTGGCTTCACAGGTTTGAGTGTGTCCATTTACCAATGGTAATTGATTGGGAGATAGTAGCTAGGTTTTCCGAGCGAAGTCGTCACCCTAGTCATAGCGTGTTATCGGTTTTCGTCGAGGTCAGTTGTTTTAACTTGGTCAATTTCCCCTTGAGTGTTTATTTAATTTCAAGTTTAATGTTTATTAAATGATTTGCATAGTTTAATTGATGATTAAATGTATTTAGTTGCAATGTTGAAATGAGATTTATTTATTGATTTATTTGATGAAATTAATAAAATAATGATTGCGTTATTGATTGATTTGATTAATTAATAAACTAGATTTAGTTTATTAATTAATTATATTAATAGTGGATATAGTCTAAAAGATGATTTAATTTATTTAGTTTTGATAATTAAATGCAATTTATCTCGTTTGTTATTTGGGTTTAAATAAATTAAATAATTCTTTAGCTACTAAGGAATTGAATTATTTAATTAATTAGATTGAGTTATCAATCGATTTGTTTATTAATGAATAAATTTGAATAAAGGAATTATATTGTCTTTATTGAATATTTGATTTAAATTATAAAGGTAATGGAAATCATATTTGAGATTTGATTTAAAGGAGATTATGAGTTTACATGAGAATTATATTTGAAATTTAAAATTGTTTTTAAAATTTAAAAATAGAAAAGCCTTTTAATGAATTAAAAATTAGGAAATGGGATTTTGAATTAAAAATTAGAGAGTGGGAATTTTAGGGTTTTCTTGGACCAACTTGAATAAAAACTCTATTTTTGAAAAGAAAATGGCTCATGAATTTTTATGCTTGCAATTTGGGGAAAATTTGGTGGGCTATGGTTTTGCTTGGAATTTTGGAAGGAGATGGAGGTTTTGCTGGAGTTGAATGCAATGAAAGGATGGAAGAACACCATGCTGAAGGTTTCAAACTTGTGGAGGAAAAATCAGGTTCTCCTTCAATCTTTCTTGTTCATTTTGAAATGGATTAAACCCTCTTCATATTTGTTTTAGAAATTTTGTTATGCTGTTTGGAAATCCAAATAAAACCATGAAGAAATTCATTTAAAACTAGCAATAAAAACTTTTGAGAGGGATTCAAATGAAAAGAATTGGTTTATTTGTCAAAATGAGAAAACCCAAAAAATTTATCATACCATTACGATTTAAACTTTTTATTTTCTGTTATTTCTTCAAAAAAAAATGTTTGCTCAATCTGGTTGTGAGCAGGAATTTAAGTATGTATATATATATATGTATATATATTGTTATATATATATATATACATATATATATATACATATATATATACATATATATATATACATATATATATATATACACATTTACATTTGTATCAAATAGATTTTCAATGCCCTGTATTCGAATCTTGGAAAATTCGTCATCCAGGGGAGGGCATTTTTGTTTTAAAAATGAAATTTATATAAAAATAAATTTACGGCTTTGTTGGGTGGGCGCTACCCACGGCCGCCCCAAAGG
>VDFB02365709.1:0-18373 GCA_007258455.2 Sequoia sempervirens | reverse complement strand
AGAAAAATGTGGTTACAAGTTGTAGATGTTGTTGCATGTCTTTGTAAAGGTTTTTTGTTGGAAGTTTAATATATATTGGACCCTCTATTGGTGGATGTAGCCCGGTTTTGGGTGGACCACGTTAAATCTTGGTGTTGTTCTTTTGTTGTCCATTATTTTTATGTTTTTTATTTCTCTATTTTATTGTTTATATATGCATTTAATTGATAGATATCTTCCTCCAATCTCTAACATGGAGTTGGTTGTAAAGAAGATGCACTTTTTTGTATTGTAATTCTATTGGATATGATGTTGTTATGACTGGTACATCTATCGAGGGTTTCTAAGGTCTTCATTACTATTGTTCCAGCTTATTGTTGCTCTTGTAGTCTTGTTGAATTGTATATTGATGTCCCTTCCTATTGTATTGTTGTTGTTCTTATCTTGTTGAATTATATTATGATGTCCCAACTTGCTATATTGATGTATAGTTGTAATCAGCTCTATGTTGTGTTGCTATGTACTTATTAATCTTGCAATTTTTAACTACTTTTTCATCCTTGTAATCTACATTTTTCTCAATATAAAAATAAAAAGAAAAAGGAGGAAGGGGGAGGGGGTCTAATGGTTTTTTAGATCAAAATTTATGGCCTCTAGAAGTTGGACCTTTTGTATTAGAAATATAAAAAATATTTAGGACACATAAAAAAGTTGTAAGAGGAAGTTACTGTCTTTTTTTTCTATTGAAAAAATGCAAGGTACATAGAATAAAACAAACTGGAACATAGAATAGTACAAAGAGGAAGCTACTTTTGTTGACCAACTTATGATACATGTTATGAAGAAATATGAGGAATCTTTGAATAGGGATAATAAAGATAAAATGGAATTCCCAACATGGTGAGTGGATTATGGCTAGCTTATGGCAGGTGGAAGCAATATGTTATTTTTAGCTTATGTATCCATCTTGGGATTTAGGTGTTGGATTTCTATCTAAAGATTTTGGCACCACATTTTAGGTGGTTTTAGCTAAAGATTTTGTAATTACTATTTGATAGTTTTTTGTATTGTTTCTCATATCTATTAGATGTTTGAGATGAAGGTATTAATAATGAGTTTTATAGGTATTTCTATGTTACCAAAATTACTCTAGATATCTAGTTGGTGATACTCCTATAAAGGCTTAGACTCTACAAGTGTATTGTAACACTTGATTATGGAATAACACATTGGGTTTACTTTTGAGTGTGGATTTTTTCTCTCAAAAGAGTTTTCCCCACATAAATCAATGTGTTATGGTATATTATTTTTATATTTAATTCCTTATAATTATGTAGTTAGTTTAATTTTTACATGTATCCTCTCTCATAGATTAGTTTTAGGAAGAGTATTCTACACCTCTACTTTTTTAACTTTCTATAAGAGCATGTTCATCTTGAATTATAGGTGTTAGGGATAAGGATTTTGTGTTTTACTTTTGGATCGAATGAGATCTTATGCAAAAAAATATCTTGCTACAGGAAAATACCAAACATGTGAAGGAAAAATTCAAAGGTTCTCAAGAATAAATTTTGTGGTTTGGAATCTCAAGATGGAAGATATACTCATGGATAGAGATCTATGGGATTTAGTATACATATCCAAACCAACTACTATGTCAAAAGGAGACTTGGAAAAAATGAATAGAAAACATAAGTGTCTCATTAAACTTTATATGACCAATTCAATTTTGTTGAATGTGCATAAAGATATTACCACATCAACTATTTAGATGTATGAATATGGATGATATTTTTCAATCTAGACCCTTGGTAAATGATTCTTTCCTAATAAAGAAGTTGTATACCCGAAGGATGGAGGATGGTGATTTTATAGTTGAACATTTATAGGATTTTAATATGATCATGACCCAATTGCACTCCATTGGATTAAATATGGGGGAGGAGGATTAGTGTATGACTTTACTATGCTCTTTTTCATATTTATGGGACCATATTGTTATGAATATTAAGAGCACTATCACCAAGTTGAAATGGATGAGGTTGTAGCATCATTAATTTTAAAATAGATGTCAATAAAGACTTCTTATTTTGCTAAGAAGAACCTATATGTTCATGGAAGAAAAAAATATAAAGGAAAGCAAAATGATATGAAGTGAGATAAGTATAGATCCAAATATCTTGGTAAGACCAAGGAAAAATATTGGAACTACAACAATCCTAGCCATTTCAAAAGAGACTACAAGGAGGAGAAAAAGAAGAGTGACTTTTATTGTAAGTATGAAATTTCCCCCAAGATGATGGTGATGCCTTTGTTGTGACCTTAGATATATATGCATCAAATGGTTCATAGTTGATAGAATCTAGTGCCTCTTTTCATATGACCTTAAATCATGGTTGATTCTCAAAATGTGAAGAATATAAATCAGATGTAAAGGTGTACCTTAGAGATGATTCTCATTTGAAGATTTTTGGTCATGGAAGAGGCTTCATTCAATTCCCTAATGGAAAAATGAAGGGGATCAATGGTGTATTGCATATCCATGGTTTTGAAAATAACCTAATTTTTAATAAATATACTTAATGATTCAAGTTTATAGGTTAGTTTCTCAAGTAGAAGGTGCAAGATGGTGACGGGGGCTATAGATCTTACTAAAGGTGCCTAATTATGCACTATATGTAAGTTGGATACATGCATGATTCAGTATAATATCTCTTCTACTCCTATAGTTGAGAGATTTATAAATTCTACATCTTCACCATTCAAATTTGTAAGAAAGAGAAGTGTTGCATCCACTTCCTATGCTCATGCTTTCTAGGTGCCTAAAGGTGCTAATGCTCTAGAGATTGAGCCATGAGCTGAGAAGATAATGTTATGGAACCAAAGGATGGATCACATAGGTGATAAGGGTCTAAGGACTCAAACTAAAAACTTTGTTGAGGGCTTAAATAAATATAATCTTGATTTTTATGTCTATGAACATTTTGTATATGGAAAATAGATTTGTACTCAATTTTACTCTAGTTCTCATAAATATTTTAAGGCGTTGAATTTAATTCATTTTGATGCATTTGATCCTATCAATATTCTTTCAATTTTTAAATATTGTAGTGTCAAAAATTGTCACCCTTAATAATTTCACACTATGTATTGGCCCCCCTAAATTATTGAGCCTAATTGACCCCATATTATCCTAAAATTATGTATTTTGAATCCCATTTGTGCCATTTTTCAATAAACAAAAAGCATTGAATAAATGCATCCAATTGACATGTTGCCCCTGACAATGAGTGTCCTGGAAATTTGGGCCAAGACCCATTCGCCCATGGATGAATGGGTCCCCCTTCTTAGCTAGGACCCATTTTTGGACATGTTGTTGGCAGCATTTTAACATTCATAATTCAAATTGCAAGTGTCGGCTTTTGGAATCTAATTTTAAAAAATTAAATAAATGTCTATAAATACCTAGTATTTTCATCATTTGAAACCAGAAGTGAAATTAAGGAGCAAATATTATTGTCAAGAGCAAGTCAAGAGTAGCATTTCAAAGATTTATTGTAGAAATTCAAGATCCAAGCATCATTTCAAAGTGTTGATGAGTTTATGTTATCATGTTATCATGGCTTTTTGAAGGTTAACCCTTGTTGCAGGTCTCCAAATCATTCAAGCATTCAAGAAAAACAAGATCCAAATCCTTGAAGTGATGTGCATGACTTCAGTCCTTCAAGGAAACCATTGAAGGTTAGTGAGTTACAACACATTATGATTTCATCATTCCTTCCTTTCCATTATCATATATCATTGACATTTTTCCATTATGGAAGTGGAAACACTTACCCAAGGTTGGACTAAGACAAGCCCCTAAATGTCCCAACATCTCTTCTCTTTTTGAATGTCCAGGTTATAGGTTTGATGAGGATCAAGGAAAGTTTGAAGGAAATTCATTCATTGTTGCATTTGTTATCATCAAAGTTGTCAAGATATAGAAACTCACCTATAAAATTTACTAACGACATTCTGACAAATCTATAAAAGGAAATAGGGATCTCAAATTTGTCATTAGAGGACCCCCAATAGTTGAGCAAGACACCCTATCAAAGACTCATTCGCCATTGGGTGAATAAGTCCTTGTAGGCATAGCTAGACCAATTTTTTTGGCTAGGTATATAGTCATTTGTACCTTCCAGATCTATTGTAAATTAATTGTTTCAATTTGTCAGTTATCAAGATCTTCTAACTTACATATTAGGGCACGTTGTCTAATTAGGTTAATCATTCTAAATCAATTCCAATCCATTAACATCTTCAATTATATGTATATCTAGGTCTAATTGGCTCACCTTCATGGTTGTAAGTCAATCTAGTTACCTTGTTGATCTACATCTTAATGTAACTTGGAAAAAGGCCCCTTGCATCCTAGGTTCTTTGCATGTTAGGACCTAAGATCCTTTTTTCTATATTATATTTGGTGAACCTAACGTCTCAACACTATAAACTTTCTAAAATTGGAAATCTTTCAAACCCTAGGTCTAGATTTGTATTGCATTATGTTGCATTGTGCATTTAGGGTTCCATTTTTGCATCATAAAAGCATAAAAAGACAAAAAAATGCATCACACATCATAGGTTGCATAAAGGTTTGTTTCAGTCATTTAGATCATATCCACATTCAAATTTCATTCATTAAGTGGTTAAATTTTTTATAGCATTTAAATTACATCTTTCATTTAAGCCTAAAAAGTGAAAATTGTATTGTTTTGTTTTAAGTTTGCATCAAATCATCATTTTCTGAATTTTGCATCTTAGACAATCAATTGTTGCATGATTAAGATCTAGAAATTGCATTCAAAATTGTCCTTTATTGTTGCATATTTTCATTTGAATTAAATTGTCTTAAATTGAAGAAATTCTAAAAAAATAGTCACTGTTAAGCCTATCTGCAAACAGAAACAACATTAAACAACATAAAAAATCATTTTTTTAGTTTTTTGAACCCCTATTAGGGACGCAGACACCTTTGGGCATCCCTATCCTACTACAAGTGTCTCAGAAAAACTCTACACATATTTATATCTCTATACTTTCATTCTATTTATGTTTGTAGATGTCTGATTTTAAATTCTAAAATAGTGTTATTACATGTGCAAGAAAGGTGTCATCTTGTTTGATTTGTTGCAAAATTGGGAAAAATTATTGCATTTTAGATCTATAGGCCAATTTTTTACATCATTTCTCATTGCAAAAATCTTGTGTTATCATAGTTCATATTCTATTGTCAAATCTTGTTGAAAATTTTAAGGAACTTTGTTAGAAGCAATTGAAAATGAGTTTATTGCCCTTCTTTTGTTATTTTTCATTATCCCTCTCCCACTATACCTCCTATGTGGGGGATGAAAAAGAATACAATCATTGATAATCATGGAAATCATGTTTTTCTTCTCCTAATATCTTTCCTACTTGTGATGAAGGTACTTTGGTGTTAGAAGATCCAATCATTGAGCATCATGAGAATCTTGTTTGTTTCTCTCCCCCTACCCCTCCTACTTTGGAAGATATTGTTGGGAAAGAGGATGAAATCAACAATACATGTCCTTCAAAAGATAGTAAGATGACATTCTTAGGTTAAGATGATAAGGTGACGTTAGATCCCCCCCTTGATAGAATCTCATCAACAAGAAGTTAAATCTGTTGAGGTATACACACACAGTTTTCCATTAGGTCTCCTTTGATCATTGGACCTCATAAAACTCATTTGAAACTCATAAGAGTCCTCTAATTATTTGACCTCCTAAAATTCCTCAAATTATTGGACCTCCTAAGTCACCTATCATTATAGGACCTCCTAAACCTCCAAGTGTTATCCTAAACTTTACAATACAACTCACTAGTAATCATGTCTTGCTACAACCAAGTTACCACACAGTTGCTCACACATATAATACTAGGAACAATAAGAAACAAAAATAAAATCCATTATCTATCCCATTGCCTCAACCATATCTCCCACCCATACCTAACATCCTGCAATGTAGTGGTAAAGAATTTGATCTTATTGAGCAACTTTGTAACACTCTTGTTATGATATCCTTGTGGGATTTGATTCAAACATCACCTACTTACCATGGCATGCTTCAAAAGAATTTGAAAAATGTTTTTATCCCCCTAGTGCACAACCAAATGATGTGATAGCTTTGATTGAGAATATGAATCAACCTAATTTGGATATTGTCTTTCATCAAAGTGAATTACCTCAATTAGAAACGCAAAAATAAAATGATGCTTTGATGATATTGGTTGTTATTAACAAGGATGCGATTAGGTGTACCCTTGTTGAAAATGGTTCAAGGCTTAATTTTTGTAGTATAAACCTTTTGGATAAAATTGGAGTGGACAAGACTAAAATTCAACCAGATTCTTTATCCATCTATTGTTTTGATAATGTGGGGAAGTAGCTACTTGGTGTGATAACATTACTTATCTAAGTCAAATATGTTACTTTACAAACTCTTATCCATGTCATGCCCCAAGATCTTTCATATAATCTTCTCTTGGGTAGACCATGGTTTCATGAAATGATTGTAGTGCCTTCAACGCTTCATCATTCACTGAAGTACGTATACAACAATAAGCTTTACACGATAAAAATTGACCCTAAATTTGAACAGTGTTCACAAACTAAAATGGGAACAAATGATTCTCTTAGAACATTGGCACCAACTAAAAAAGTAGAACATTCACAAGTTGAGGATAAAGATGAGAGCCTTCCATTTGATACAAGTTTGTTGGATGATAATTGGGGATCATTAGATTTCACACCTACTTTCATGGGGGAATACAAGATTACAAAAAAAGAGAAGAAAAAAGAGAAAGAAGTTGTGGTAATATCAACATGATCTAACATTGAAACATCCAAGACACACGATTCCATAACTTCTAGCAAGGAAGAAAACACAAATTTCACATCCACATATGATGAAGGTGACTACGAAAAACCACCTTCCTCAAAAGAAATGGAAAAAAAATTGTCGAAGGGAGTACCAGCTCTTGAAAGAATGTGGCTGCAATGGAAAAGGATGTGGAGTAAAATAACAAGGTATTTTTGTCCCTATCGAGTGTAGCAAGCAAGAAAAAACAAGATCTCTTGGCTATTGTCCTTCAAAAACATCAAAAATCCTTTCACTTAATCAATAGAATTATTTGTTGCTCCTTCTCATGTGGCAGTTGTTGTATCACACAATATTCACTACCATGCATGGGGGTATAAACTTGGCTTTATGCAATCATATGTCATTTCATAAGGAGTAGCATATCATCATCCATATAGGCTCATCTTTGACTCTACACTTTGGGGGAAATGGGTTAGGTAGCCTTGTCCTAGGTGCATTCCTTCTATCAAGGGATCCCTCTTTATCTCCTTAAAATGTTAGTGTAGCAAGTACACTACCATTTTACGGGGGAATATAGTCCCTCGCCCATTGTTTGCATAAGAAATGGTCCCTTCTTAGTGATGATAGCATACATCTCCTAGGGAGTGTGACCTTTTCAACCAAAGTGTGGCCTTCTTAATCCATGTGGTGTGTCTCATTTGTGGTGATATTAGGCTTGATTTCCCATAAGAGTGTGACCTTTCTTGGCATGTTACATTATCCTTCGTGATAATGCTATGACTAGTGTTCCTTCTGGTGTGATTTTCTATCCCTTGACTATTCCTCTCTTGGTAGTGATGTCATGTGTGATGTTCCCTAAGGTGTGACCATGTATTAAGCAAAGCCCCTTTGGTTGTTACCTTTTGTGGTGATGTTATTACAGCATCCCTTGAGTATTTAAAACCTTATCATATTTGTTCCCTGTGATGTTAAAACTTGGCATATTCATCCCTCATGATGTTGAACCTTGGCATATTCATCCCCCTGTGATGTTAAGCCTTGTCATATTGGTCCCACATGATGTTAAAGCTTGGAATTTTTGCTCCACTTTGTTCATGGGAGTTGATGATGCAAAGTAGGGTGGAGGTATCAAGATAATCACAATTCAACAAACTTTTCAATCCAAAAACCCTAACCTGGTCCTTTTCTCCCAAAACTTTCAATTTTCCTTGTAGTACTTGGAACAGGGTTTTCCCATCATAACTTTCTGAAAATTATTCAAACCCAAAATTCATTCACCATTCAAAATACCCTTTATGCCACTTTGAAACATATCCAATTTTTAGATATGGTTTCTTTGTAACAACACCCTCCAAATTTGACTGCTACGCTGGGAATAGACCTAATTAGGCTTGTTTCCCAAAGCAACTACAAGATATACTCTCTCCCAATCACAAATATTCATTCTTGGGCTCCCCTCTAGTCACATGGGATCTAAATATACAAATTTTATCAACTAGAATCATCTCCCAGTCTTATATCTACAATATCCTATATCTACCTATCCTCTTAAGCCTAATACATAGAGATATTAGGCTAGGGCTTGATCAAACTCGGCCCTAACTCCATTCCCTGCATCTACAAACCTTTCCAACATTAAAATCACCCTAACTACTCCCATTCTACCAATTTTCAGCATTTTCCACCGGTGGAATGGTCTCCTACTTCATGTTTCTTCTCTTAAACCCTCAAAACTAGGGTTTTCTGACTGGTTTCAGTAATTTGGCTCTAAATAGCTTCAAACTTTATGAAAACAAATTAAATCACTTGAAAAAGGAATTTAACTCAGTCCACCATGAATTCCAATACAACTTAGCACATGTTTAGGCCGTACTAAATTGTACAAACCCCTATAGCAGCAAGAATTCTATGTAAAACACATAGAAAATAGAGTTATTCTTATTGTTTGATCTCCAAAATGTCTCCAAAAGACTTCCTCAAACATACCAAGACATATTTAAACATTTTTCAACCAAAAACAACCATTGGATAACTATTTTTTGAATTCCAATGCTTCAACTTCCTACACAAGCCAAAAATGCAAATGTTGCTTGAGCAACTTTGCAACTTTTTACAAAATTGTCATCTTCTTACCAAATCGACCCTACATGACCAAAAACATGACACATGGTCTAAATAGACCTTATTACAACAAAAAGTGACTCAAAACACCAAAAATCTAACATTTAACACCCTATTACATCATGAAGGTGAGGTGCCCCTACACCATACTCTCGGGGAGAACAAAATCTCAAGTTCCACTTGAGATCAAATCTTGAACTATTGTACCATGTTTCTTGATGTCTTCCTCTATCATCCAGGTGGAATCCTCCATTGGAAGGCCTTACCACTTCACTAGGTATTCATAATACACCTTATGCCTTGTTCTTTTGGCTTCCTTTGTGTCCAAGATGCACTCAAGCTTCAATGGTTGACTTGGTGGAAAATCCTTGACCCAATGTTCATCTGGATCCTCTAATGTACCTACACTTGTACCTACAATCACAAATCCTTTAAAAGGATATAGGTCGGAAACATTAAAAATTGGAGAGATAGCCACTCCAAGAGGGAGTTCTATCTCATAGGCATTTGCTCCAAACTTGTGGACCACCCTACATGGCCCAATCTTCTTCATCTACAAATTTGAATACTTTCCTTTAGGCAACCTTTCTTTCCTCAAATGAGCTAAGACCAAGTCCCCTACTTTGAAATGAACCTCTCTCCTTTTCAAATCTTCATGTTGCTTGTATTTATCCACACTCTTTTGAAGGTTCTCTCTAACTTGTTGATGTATATCTTTCATTGCCACTGCAAACTCTTCCCCTTCAACACTCCTCTGCATACCACTCAAATATCTGAGTTCAAATACTCCCCTAGGCTTTAATCCATACACAATCTCAAATGGGTTTTTTCCAACACTTCTGTTCATAGAGTCATTATATGCAAACTCAGCTTGGGGTAGGATCAGATCCCATTGTGTTGATTGTTCCTCTGTCAAGCATCTCAAGATATTTCCAAGACTTCTATTGAACTTCAATTTTCCCATCTGTTTGGGGATGATAGGTAGAGCTAAAGGTCAAGTTTGTTCCCAACTTCTTCCAAAGGGTTCTCCAAAAGTGACCCACAAACTTATTGTCTCTGTCAGAAACAACTGTCAATGGTAATCCATGAATCTTGACCATCTCCTTGAAAAACAACCTTGTAATGTATGAGGCATAATTTGTGCTTTTACATGGTATGAAATGTGTCATTTTGCTAAACTGGTCTACAACAACAAACACACTATCAAATCCTCTTTGATTTTTGGGCAACCCCAACACAAAATCCATGTTGATGGATTCCCATGGCCTATTTGGGATTGGAAATGGTTGATAAAGACCTATATTTTTACTACAACCCTTGGACTTTTGATAAACAACACACTTTTCAACAAATTTTTTGATATCACTTTGCATCTTTGGCCAATAATAGTACCTTCTTACCTATTCCAAAGTCTTTTCCACACCAAAATGACCTCCTAAGGTACCACAATGCTTCTCTTTAATCATATTAGTCCTCATAGAGCATTTGGTAATACATAACTGAGCACCCTTAAACAATAACCCATCTTGAATCAAGAAATTGGAATTGTCTTCATGAAAAATACCATTAAATTGATTGCAAGAAGCATAAATATCTTTGAAATCATCATCTCCTTCATACATACCTTTCAAAGCATCAATATCTACACTTTGGAGTTGAATTTCTTGAACCAACAATTCCCTTTTGCTCAAAGCATTTGCCACCTTGTGGGACTACCCCTTTTTGTGTTTGATGTTGAAGGTGAAGCTTTGGAGGTACTCCACCCACTTCACATGTTTGTGGTTGATTTTGTATTCGTTGTTTAAGAACTGCAAAGCATGATTGTTAGTAAAAATAATGAATTCCTTAGGAAGGAGATAGTGTCTCCACTTCTTCAATGATTGCACCATGGAATACAACTCCAAGTCATAAGAGGAATACTTCTTCTTTGCCTCATTTAGCTTCTCACTAAAAAATGCAACAAGCCTACCCTCTTGGCTCAAGACTGCCCCAATTGCATACCCACTTATATCACATTCAATTATGAAAACTTTGTTAAAGTTTGGTGATGCTAAGATAGGTTGTTGTGCTACCCTTTGTTTGAGATATTGAAAGCTTCTTTCTACCTCATCATACCATACAAACTTTCTCCTTTTATCCCCTTTGATTGTATCAATGACTGGAGAGAAGATATGACTAAAATTCTTCACAATTTTTTTGTAAAAACTAGCTAGGCCATGGAAACTTCTTACCTCATTGACTGATGTAGGAGTAGGCCAATTGAGAATTGCTTCCACCTTGTTGGGGTCCATCTTCAAAGTACCTTTTGAGATCACAAAGCCAAGATAAACCAACTCCTCCTTCATGAATTCACACTTTTTCAAATTGATCATCAACTTTTCTTCATTCAACCTCTTCAAAACCATGTCTAAATGTTGCAAGTGTTCCTCTTTAGTCTTACTAAACATGAGAATATCATCCAAGTAGACAACCACAAACTTATCTATGAAGGGTTTCAGAACTTCATTCATTAATCTCATAAAAGTGCTTGGTGCATTTGAAAGCCCAAATGGCATAACAAGCCATTCATACAACCCCTCATATGTTTTGAAGGCATTTTTCCACTCATCCCCCTCTCTAATCATGATTTGGTGGTAGCCACTTTTGAGGTCAATCTTTGAAAAATAACAAGCCCCTCCTAAAAAATCCATCAAATCTTCCATTCTTGGTATGGGGAACCTATACCTTATGGTTATCTTGTTAATTGCCCTTGAGTCGGTGCACATTCCCCAATCTCCCCCTTTCTTTGGTGCCAAAATGGTGGGAACAACACATGGGCTAAGACTCTCCCTTATTAGGCCTTTGTCAAGTAGCTCTTGAATTTTTTTCTTAATCTCTTCATTATGTTGAGGATTCATTTTATATGCAACTTTATTGGGTAGGTTTTCTCTATATGGTGGCTCACATCTCTTATTGGTGGCAAAGAACTAGGGAGCTCATCTACAACAATATTTTTGTACTTGTTCAACAAGGCTTAGACCTCTTTAGGTACATCTTCAACCTTTGCTCCTGTCATGATGCATTTTGGTCTAATTACAATGGCATAACCTTGTCCACCTTCTTCTTTCATGGTTTTCAAGAACTCTTTTTCCCCAACCAGCATTACACTAGACCCTACTTGTGTATCTAAACTTTCTTCTTGCAAATGGGTAAGGGTGAATGAGATCCCATCTTTCTCTATCACATAGTTATTTTTCTGCCCATCATGTTTAGCCTTTCTATCATATTGTCAGGGTCTCCCTAAAAGTAGATGAAAAACATCCATTGGGATGATGTCACACAATATCTTGTCTTTATACCCTCCAATATTGAATTCAACCCATGTTTGTTCATTAACTAGGACCTGTTGACCCTTGTTCAACCAGGAGACCTTGTAGGGAGTGGGGTGTGGGATTCTTTTCATCTTCAATTTTTCTACCATCTCTAAGGAAACTAGATTATCTATAGAACTGGAATCAACAACAACTTTACACACCTTACCTTCAGATTTGCAGGTGGTTCTAAAGAGGGATTTTCTTTGTGGATGCTCCTTCACCACAAGAACTTTGAGTAGTGTTCTTCTCATCATTAGAGATTCTCCAATTTCTAGAGCAGCATGCTGATACGGAGAGTTGACACTCTCACAATCTTCTTCTTGCACCAATTGAGTTCTCCTTTCACCACTATGTGAAGTAGAAGGTGAAGTTGAAGGTTGCTTATCTAGGAACTTCCATGCTTGATGGCCAAACTGATTGCATTGATAGCATCTTCCTAAGAATGTATTTGATCCCCTACCTTTTCCTCCAAATCTTCCTCTACTATTTTATCTCCTACCTTTGAAACCACCTCTTGATTATAAGCCTTGAACTTGATTACCACTTGCCTCACCTTGTGCTTTTTAAGATTGTCCTCTTCCTCCAAAGGCTCCTCTACCCCTGAAGTTCTTTCCTCTGCCTCTACCTTGTTTCTCTTGCCTTCTTTTTAACTTTTCTTCTACCTTGACTACCAATTGGAAACATTCTTCCACTGTTATAGGGGTGGTTAGACTCAACTCATCTTGTATATTGAACCTCAACCCATTCATGTACCTTTCTATTTTTTCAACCTCATCCTCAACATGACCTGCTCTAATACTTAACTTATGAAACTCCTCTGTGTAATCCATGACATCCATCTCCTTTTGTTTGAGATTTTGAAGCTTTCTAAATGTTTGAATTGCATAGTCACTGGGCAGAAATTGACCCTTGATTTTAGACACCATTATGTCCCAAGAATTGATTTTTGATTTTCCCTTCTTCACTCTCTCCTCCTGCATATAATTCCACCAAGTTAAGGCAGGTCCTTTCAACTTTGTTTTTGAAACTTTCACCTTTTACTCATCTGCTACCTCCTTATACTCAAAATAGTTATCTAGTGATCAACCCAATCTAGCACCTCTTCACTATCCATCTTCCCACCATACATGGGAAATCTTATCTTCACCTCAGGAGTATCTCCCTTGATATCCTTCAGTAACTTAGCCATTCTCAATTCATTAAGGTCCAATTCATCATCACCTTGGACTCCTCCTTGAGGGTTTTCACCCTAACCCTCTTCCACGGCCTCTTGGTCACTTTGATCTCTGGTGACCACACCTCTCTTTTGGTTTGACTCCAGTGCTACAAGTCTAGCTAGGATAGCTTCTTGAGACTCCTTTACCTATCTCAACTCCTTGGCATGCTTTTCTTTCAACTCTCTCACTTCTCCGGTTGTTGGGTTCTTTTTAGGAGGCATCTTTGTTTCCTTCAAACTTCAAATTTTCCCACTTATTGACCAAAACCTATGCGCTGATACCAATTTGATGTAGAGTAGGGTGGAGGTATCAAGATAATCATAATTCAACAAACTTTTCAATCCAAAAACCCTAACTTGGTCCTTTTCTCCCAAAACCTTCAATTTTCCTTGCAGTACTTGGAATAGGGTTTTCCCATCATAACTTTAAAAAAATTCTTCAAACCCAAAATTGGTTCACCATTCAGAATACCCTTTATGCCACTTTGAAACATATCCAATTTTTAGATATGGTTGTTTTGTAACAACACCCTCCAAATTTGACTGCTATGCTAGGAATAAGCCTAATTAGGCTTGTTTTCCAAAGCAACTACAAGATATAATCTCTCCCAATCATAAATCTTCACTCCAGAGATTCCTTCTAGTAACATGGGATCTTAATATACAACTTTCATCAACTATAATCATCTCCCAATCTTCTATCTACAAAATCCTATATCTACCTATCCTCCTAAGTGTAATACATAGAGATATTAGACTAGGGCTTGATCAAACTCAGCCCTAACTCCATCCCCTACATCTCCAAACCCTACCAACATTAAAATAACCCTAACTAATCCCATTCCATTGATTTTCATAATTTTCCACCAGTGGAATGGTCTCCTACTTCATGTTCCTTATCTCAAACCCTCAAAACTAGAGTTTTTTTACTCGTTTCAGTAATTTAGCTCTAAATAGCTTAAAACTTTATGAAAAAAAATGAAATCACTTGCAAAAGGAATTTAACTCAGTCCACCATGAATTCCAATACAACTTAGGACATGTTCAGGTTGTACGAAATCATACAAACCCTTGTAGCAGCAAGAATTCAATGTAAAACACATAGAAAACAAAGTTATTCTTATTGTTTGATCTCCAAAATATCTCCAGAAGAATGCCTCAAACTTCCCAAGGCATATTTAAACATGTTTCAACCAAAAATAATCATTGGCTAACTATTTTTTGAATTCCAACACTTCAACTTCCTACACAAGCCAAAAATGCAAATGTTACTTGAGCAACTTTGCAACTTTTTACAAAATTGTCATCTTCTTACCAAATTGACCCTACATGACCAAAAACATGACATATGGTCTAAATAGACCTTATTACAACAAAAAGTGACTCAAAACACCAAAAACCTAACACTTAACACCCTATTGTATCATGAAGGTGAGGTGCCCCTGCACCAGTTGAACTTAGTGTAGCATTGACATAGCATCTTGTGGCACCTTATCGAGGTTATTAGGGAGTATAACTCTTGGTATGGTTGTTATTGGCACACCTTATAGAGTTATAATGTGTGTTTTCCATTTTTTTCCACCTTTTTATGGGCACACCTTGTAGACCTAGTGTGTGTCTCTCATTTTACCTAGTCTTGGGGGCTCACCTAGTGAATATCGGACTTCACTAGCCTGTGTGTCTCCTGGATTGTGATTCACCTATAAAATATGTTGGCGTAACAACAAACACCTCTGGAGTATAAGTTGGTATGGATAGCTATGCACACTATGCAATGAGTGCTCTTCAAATTAGGAGGGGAAGCTCCCTCGTTGTGCTTAACAAAAATGCTTGTAAAGGGAAAAGTAATCTAAACTATCTCCTGTCTTTTTGTCTCAGCTGTAGAGGTACAAGGCTTTCACGAAAACTCTATACGGTGCAGCTAAGTATTTTCTGGTTTCGCAGATCACTAACTACAACTAGGCTAATTGCTTAAATCTATCCAGTTTCCTCAAGAAAACAGAGCATGAGGAAATGGAGCAAGGTTGACTATCTGACGATAAACAAGTGTAGATTCTCAACTTGAAGGCAAGGTGGCACATCTATCAGCTCAATCTAGACAAGTTTATTGGAAACAACATCACATGATAAACTAAGTACGGATTCTCAACTTGAAGGCAAGGTGGCACGACTATCAACTCAATCCGAATAAGTTTATTGTTCATAACAACACACGATAACCAAGTGCAGATTCTCTACTTGAAGGCAAGGTGGCACAACTATCATCTCAATCTGAACAAGTTTATTGAACACAAAACATATTTGATCTTAACTAAGGAAAGAATTCACCATTATAATTGCATGAAACCCTATGTGGCATAACAATTCATTATAACAGCAAAAATGCATGAATAGATACAAAAAGAGCAATATTGAGGGCAAGGTAGGCACATCATATATTTCTCTCTTGTGCAAAAGTTATGTACAAATGAGAAAAATCTCTTATTTATAGACATCGAAAGGTGTAGGGAACCCTAAAATCACCTTGAGTCAACTAGAGTCTTGTAATGCATGCAAGATTTATTGTTAAGCCCTAATAAAGCAAACTATACAATTAACTGGAAAACTACCATTAGTTAACCGAAACATCTAATCTAAAAATGGACAATTGTGCAAGCATGCATGTCCTTATTGAAAGCGAGTTAACTAGAAGACTACCATTAGTTAACGAAAAACCCTAAACGAAACTCCAAGTAAATAAAGCTAATCCCATAATAGATATGCATGTGATGAAACAATGAGTTAACTTGAAAGGGTAACGCCAAGTTAACTCCTATGTATAAAGTCTATTCTGAGAGGTAGGAACTGAAGTCTACTGATCGTGATCTTGAGCAAGCAATCCCTCAACAAGATTGTTAACTGCATCAGCATCTGAATGTTAGCAACTTGAGCAATCTTTGCACACTCAAACTAAAGCATTTCATCAAATATGCTAACCAATTTCGGCGAATTAAATACTGTATAAATCCAGCACTTAATCAACTCGGTTAGCGTTAGCTCCAAATAGAAATCTGAACTTGAAATGAAAACTACTCAACGTCAAGAATGTGCACTCAAGATCCCACTGAGGGCGAGGTGCTAACATATGACGGAGTGTTGAATTTGAAAACTAGAAACCGATAGGCGGATAACCAGCCATGAAAAGCATTTCCTCACTACCACCAAACAGTGGGGGGAAAAGATTACAATTAAAACAATTCATCCGCTGCGGCGGGCATCCACAGAGTGGTGGGAATACTCCACTTATTCAGTGGGTGAGTTTACAACAAGTATTAGGCAGCAAGCCAGCCTTTAAATCCACTCTTCCACTTATTAACGTGGGGGGAATACTGTCCACACAACCACTTATAACGTGGGGGGAAATTACAAACAAGATATAAGTTTATTCTAAAACTCAACCACTCAATTGTGGGAGTGTAAAACAGATATAAAATTGCAGCAAGTAAAGGAAGAGCTGTTAGTACTACTAACTAGCTTTACAAAGAATAAGAACAGCTGCAAATAGAATAGATAATCTTCCAAGAACATTAAACAGTTAGAGTATCACTTCCTCTAACATTTACAATGATATAAGATGAAGAATTGAAGCTCAAACTAGCATTATATCAAAAACTAACAAGTCTGATATAATAATCTGCAATCTGGAAATGTCTATCAGCAAACAGCAAACTCATAAAAATGATCACAACTCCTTCAATATACCTCTGAATTGAATGAAAAGAAATGCAAAGTCTCTTTGGAGGATAGGCGCCCAAACTCAAACCACAAAACTGCATCAAAACTCATGATATTATTTTGCACGAATCCCAAAGCACTCTCAAGATGGTACGAACCTCAAGAGGGGCGATTTCTCTTGCTAAAAATCAAATACTTGGAATTAAATTCTGAAATTCTCCAAATATGATCACCATTAGCATAGAATTGCAAGGATCAAATACCCATAACCAAAATAAATTCACATCAAAAGCTGTAAATGAAAAACACCTTCAGCTGTGTATACACCAGCAACATTAAAACTGAAATTCTCACCAAAATTCACCAACTTTGAAGCACAATCTGCTAGTCTAATTGAGAAGCAGCAATAAGACCAACTAGGTGTTGTCTTTCAAACACGAAATTGGATTGGAACTAGGAGGTAAGCATCCCTCAAAGTATTAAACAAGTTGTCATTTTGACAGCATAACATTAGCATAAACATTGGATAATCAGCTCTTCAAACAGCAGCAATATATAAGCTTTTGTTGGCAAATGAAGCAACAAGAACTCTTCAAATTCCAAGAAGTTGAATCACTTCAACTTCCAAAAAGGACGCCACCTTTTTGCCTTTTACTTTTGAAATAATAACATATCATTCTAACCCTCCTTTAGGCATCCATTTCTATTGCAACAATACATTTATTAAATAATTAAATGCTCACTTGACCCCTTTTATGATGTCCCTTTCTTTAAAACAACTTGAAGTCATCAAGCCTAGGCATGGGGTACAACTTCAAGACATGAAAATTGACTAAGTCTGAAACTCACCAAGGAGAAACCAAACCCAAAGCCAAACCTAGGATCGATGGATAACAAGATAACCTGAGTTGAACTGTTGATGATGCCACTACCGAAATTATGCTTACTAAAAATAGCCAATGCCAAAGATAGTAAGTTCACCTCAAAACCAACAGAAAGCTGAATTGAAATGGAAGCAAGACTCTAATTGCCGGCCAACCCAACCATCAAGCAAAAAATTAGTATATTTTACCAAAAATAGCAAAATTTCAGAAATGCCACAA
>VDFB02365708.1:0-18410 GCA_007258455.2 Sequoia sempervirens | reverse complement strand
ATTGTTTTCCATAAGGCATTGTTGATTGTTGTTCTCTAAGCAGGCTATATTGTTTCATTTATGGTTTCCATTTCGTGGCGATGGTTGCAACATAATAAAATAGTTAATGTTATATAGTTTATGGTGTTTTTCATAAGGCATTGTTGATTGTCGTTCTCTACCTTAGGCTATATTGTTTCCTTTTTGATAAGGTACTGTTGAAAAAAAGACTATATTGTTTGTTGAAACCAATATTGTTTGATTTATGGTTTTCCTTTTGTGGTGATGGTTTAGCATGGGTTTGTTACTCTCAATTTTTGTGTTTTGAAGGTTTTCCCATCTAGGTAACTATTAAAACCAATATTGTTTCATTTATGGCTTTCATTTTGTGCTGATGGTTGCAATGCAATAAAATAGTTAAAGTTATATAGTTTATGTTGTTTTGCATAAGGAATTGTTGATTGTTGTTCTCTAGCTTAGGCTATATTGTTTCATTTTTTATAAGGTACTATTCAAAAAAGACTAATGTTTCATTTTTGATAAGGTACTATTGAAAAAGAATTTTCCTATATGCAGGGTTATTTTGGTTTTGTTTGCATGGGTTTGTTACTCTAAATTCTTTTTTTTTGTTCACTGTTGTTCTCTAGCTTTGGCTATATTGTTTTGTTTCTGATAAGGTGTTGTTGAAAAAAGATTTTCCTAGGTTTTTGTTGAAACCATTATTGTTTCACATAAGGCTTTCATTTTGTGGTGATGGTTACAAGGCTATACAGTTTACGTTTTTTTTCACAAGGAATTGTTGACTGTTGTTCTCTAGCTTTGGCTATATTGATTGATTTTTGATACACAATTAAATAGTACATGTTATAGATTTTATGTTGTTATTTGTAAGGCATTGTCAATTGTTGTTTTGTTGCTTTGGCTATATTGTTTCATTTTTGATAAGGCATTGTTAAAACCAATATTATTTCATTTATGCTTTCCGGCTGGTGTCGATGGTTGCAAGGAAATTAAATAGATTATGTTGTCAGGATTTTTTTTCCCCTTGCATGTGTTTGTTGTTGTGAATTATTTTGTTTTGTGGTTATGCCAATCTAATCCACTATTTAAAAAAAGTTGTGTTGCGGGCTTGTTCTATTTTTTTTATTATAGCTTCATTAGAATAAAACCTCTTGTCCAAATTTAAGCATCATCTAATGTGTTGCAGAAATTAATATGATATTTTTTTTCATTAAGAGTGATTGTAGTACAAGAAAATTTAACACCTGAATGCCTCATACCTTTATATGTTAATAAACTAACAATTAATTCACCATAACTTCAATGCAATGAATAACCAACCAATAATAAACGTAATCCCATGTCATGTCTAACCCAACAAAGTAATAATTTTAAAATGATCATCAATACCTTCACTAATTATTTATATATGAACAACAATCTTCTTTCCATGGTCATCAAGAAAAAAAAATTCTTATTTTTAAAGACAACATTGTCTAATGTTCTTCTTCTATTGTTTTTAATAAAGATCTACAACTTGGACCCATAAATTCATCATTTTATAAGGGGAAACCTTCATACATGGGATGTGAGAATATAAAATATAGAGAACCCATCCCTTGTTGAGAATGAATGTTTTGTTTTCCTATCTAAAAATGTTTCCTTTAACATATAATTCTCATTAACATGAATTCTACTCATGGTTCATACAATACTTAATTAGCATAACAGGGTACTAAGGGTCAAAGATTTAATCATGGAATTTGAGAATAAATACCATAAGGTTCAATCAAAAACATATTATTAGTGTTACTTATAATAATATTTTCATGATTCAATTATTGCATAATAGAATGAATCAAAGGTACATACCTATTTCTCTTATTGATTGATATGTTTCATTCTAGTTTTCTAGACCTTGTGTTTAAAACTTGTCAAAGTCATAAAATAGTTTATCCTATGGTCATATCAATATTTTTTATTACACTTAATAGATAGGTTGTCGTACATATGAATGTTGTATACATCTAATTTCACAAATATACATATCTGCACATAGGGAAAATAAAATGAAACACAATAAAAGAAGGCTTTCTCTCCACCTTTCCATAGTGGGTCATGGAGCCTCATAAGCTGTCACCAAATCTCGAAGCAACAAGAAAGATTGGCCACCACTATCACCAATGGTGAGACCAATATTTCTTATTGCACTTAATATAGGGCCTATCATTCTAAGTTATACAATCGTAGTGATATCATAGATAGAAATATATATATAACATAACTTTATGAACTCACATGATATAGCAACAATATACTTTACACTCAGCCAACAGAAAAAGATTAAAACCACAAAAATCAAATGAAAAAATTATGAAACCTCTTGTTTTATGGTTTTCCCTTATTGTGTGCACTTTGGCTGGAATTTTTGTCAGCCTTCTTGGTTTTAAACCCTTCCGGTGTTTGGTCCCCTAGTCGGGAAAAAGGTGGCATAATTTTTTATTTTTAAGGTTGAACATGTTTGGAAAGTCAATAGAAAAGGCCAACAAAATTAAAACACTGGTTGGAATCAACATTAATTGTTGTATGGTTTGTGTTTGGTGGCGATGGTTGGAAAGTATGAAAATAGTTCATGTTGTTCATGATAAGGCATTGTTGGTTATTTTTGTGTGGCCTGCAGTGACAATTTGCATTATTTTCCATAAGGCATTGGTGGTTGTTGACCTATGGCTTTAGCAATACTACTTTTGCATGCATATATACATATAAATGCATTACAGACACATATATCTACACACTTTTGTATGAAGATGTTGTATGCACTCAAAAAATTCAATTGCATGCATATATGTTTATGTATATACATATGTAGATGTATGCATGCAAACAACCATGTCCAAAAGTATATATACGAATAGCTACAAATACTAATACATGTGTTGAATAGGGCAATCGAACTTGTACCTTTAGAAAAGCTCATCGTCCTGGCTCACAACTATGATAGTAGGAAAAGCCATAGAACAACACCCAACAATGCCTTATCAAAAATTGCGCAGACTTTTGCTATGTTTTCTGAGGTTTAAAATGGCAGGTGTTATTACAACCATTGCCACAAAACGGAAGCCATTAATGAAATAATATTGGTTTCAAAAGTGACCCAAATGGAAAAACCCACAGAACACAAAAATTAACAGTAAAAAACCCATGCAAAACAATCCCCACAAAAGGTGAACCATAAATCAAACAATATTACAAAAATCACCACTACACGAAAACCATACAACAATTAATGTTGATGCCACAATGGTGAGCTTCTTTAAAGGTACAATTTTGATCACCCATTGTCGAGCTTCTGTGAAGGTGGTTAGAGGTTATTTTGTGTTTTTTGCATGGGGTGATGGTTGCTAAAGCAATACAAAAGTCTTGGCTCTGATAAATTTTCCCCCAAAAATGAAACACAACGAAAGAAGGGCTACTCTCCACCCTACCATATTGTGTCATGGAGGTTGATAGGCTCCCACCAAACCCCTAAGAAAGAACATACATTCTCCACTAGTATGATCATTAGTAAAACCAATGTTCCTTATTACACTTAATATAGAAACAATCTGCACCACATGCGAACCATAAATGAAACAATATTGGTTTTCAACAATTTCGTAGACAACAGTGGAATTCACAGTAAATCGTGACAAAACGTGAACCATAAATGAAACAATATTGGCTTCAACAGTGATCCAGATGAAAAAATCACACAAGAAAAATGAATTCACAGTAACAAACCCATGCAAAAAATCAAAATAAGTATGCATGCAGAAAAATTCTTTCTTTCAATAGTACCTTATCAAAAATGAAACAATATAGCCAAAGCTACAGAACAATAATAAACAATTCTTTATGGAAAACAACATAGATTGTATAACATTAACTATTTTATTATATGTTGTAGCCATCACCAAAAAACAACTGATACATACATATCTACACATAGGGAATGATAAGTTTCATTTTAAATGTTATATGGAACATTGATGTCACCATTGATCGCAGTGATGAACAATGCTTTGTTTTGTTTTGTTTCATTTTATTTCCCCTATGTGAAGATATGTATGTATGTCATAGTGGATGCAAACACCATTGATACATACTAAGACATTCTTGGAATGATAAGCTATATTTTAAGTGTTATATGAAACATTGATACCACCATTGATTGCAGTGATGGACAATGTATTTCCCTTAAGTGAATATATGTATGTATGTCATACTAGATACAAATAGCATTGATATGTATACTAATCCCTATGTTTATTCTATTGGAACACTCTTGGAATGATACTTAAGTTGTATTTTAAGTGTTATATAGTACATTGATACCACCATTGATCGCAATGATGGATAATGTATGTTCTTGGTTGGTTATTTTGCAAGAACATATACTATTTTCGAAATGCTCTACAAAGGGTTTTCCAAATGTGCTTCTTCCTGCTTGCTTTCTTTCAGCTACCTTCTTTGTCCAGCCACTGTAAAAATCCAAAAAAACTATTTTAGAGGAAAAAAACCATAAAACAAAAGAATTCAGAGTAAGAAACCCATGCAAAAAAAAATTTAAAAAATGGGTTGCATATTGCATATGAATATTGTCTGTATATAATAATTTTTTCTGCATCTAATTTCATATATGTAGATATCTACATGTAGGAAAAATAAAATGAGTGGCACGAGAAGACGACTTTCTTTGCATCTTGCTATAGATTGGCAAGAGCCTATGACACTCCATGACCCAATATGGCTAGGTGGATAGCATGCCTTGTTCTGTTGTGTTTCATTTTATTTTCCTATGTGTAGATATGTATGTATGTCAAAGTAGATATGAACAACATTCATATATACTCTACCCTATGTTTATTCTTTTGGGAAAGTAGTAGTTGTTTTTTTGAGCCTTAATAGGGTATTCTTGGGATGATAAACTATATATTAAGTGTTATATGAAACATTGAAGCATTTTTTATTATTATTTGTTTTCCCTCATATTGTTAATCTCTCTACAAAATATTTGAAAAAAAAAAATGAAACAAAAAATTTGGAATAGAGCTCATTAGCCTTTGTTTCTTTAATTGAACATTCAGCCCTCATGTTGTTGTGGCATAGAGCTTGTAGTTAGTCATCGGTGTTGCAACTCTTAGATTTTTAAAGAGCAATCCCAACAATGTTGATGGACTCTAGCTCTCCCCAAGTTGCTGGACAAACCTCAAGCACCAATATCGTAAGTTTGTTCCTTGTTTCCTTTTTGTTGCACAAAATTGTATTGGCACTTTGCTGTGTGCATCTAGCAAACTACAAATATGCTTTATTTCAATTAACAATCCTTGTAATATATAGTCTAACTTATTTATATTTGAGCTATTTGTGTTTCCTTTACCTTTTTGGTTTGCTAGCCATTTGGGAGTGGCCTATGTGTTAGAAAAAAAAGGGTTTTAGTTTTGAGATGTGTCAACATTGCTATTTTCTTCCTTGTTTATATTTAGCAAAAATATAATCTTGTTTTCTTCTTGCTCAACCTTTCCCTACTTTCATATTCATCTATTATATGCAATTTTGAAGTCGGTGTGATCCTATAACCATGTATAATTATCCATGTTCCTACATATTAGATACCAATAATTGATTTGTTTTGTGCTTCCTCTTTCCCCCACTTTTGCTTCTAGAGTCGTGTTTTCCTTTTGGAGTTGTGTCACAAACTTGAACATCTCATTGATTTGCCTTAGTTGAGAAAAACTGCTAGTGAAAACAAAAGAAGTGTAGGTGACACCATTGATGACGTATTGAGAATTCATTGCCCTAGAAGACTCATATTGTAACATATAAAGCTCTTTTGTTGACATCTATGATAATATTTTTGCAGCCTTATCAAAAGAAGTAGCCCAACTCTTTCCCATGTGGACTTCCATCTTTGGCTACAACAAATACTGGAAGTCACAATCAGGCACGGTTGCCTGGAATTTAGGGTAGTATTGCATATGTTTTGGAGACTCTTTACAGTTTTTCATACATTGTATGCCATTGGCCTACAAGGGACATTCAGTGTAACAATATATATCAGTTTAAATATACTTCATTGTTTCCTTGATAGTAGTTTTATGAGTGCATACAACATCTTGATACAGATCTGTGTAGATATATGTCTTTGTAATGCATTTGTATGTGAATGTGCATGCAAATTTGATAGTTTATGTGTATGTGTGAGTGTGTATGTGTGTGTATGAATTTTCCACATGTATCTATGAGGTCATGTGTTTATCTATATATAAATATGTCTAGTTTTAAATATCAGTATAGTTTTTTGTTTCTTTTCAATTCCAATTGCCACATACTTTTATCCCTCCACAATTGTTGTTGGATATAATGTTGGTTCCATTAAATCCATAGTTATTCCACGTTTGATAGTTGCACATGGTTAAAATGCAGAATGTAATAAAAATTTTGTTATCTCATTTATGTGGTTTTAATCTTCTTGTGTTTCGAGTGTAGAATATTCTAATATATGTGCTTTATAATCTTCTCATAGTTAAATGTGGTCATGCCTCTCTACATTCATAAAGCCATGTCACATATGGTTATCTTTTATTTTATTAGAGTTGATAAAACTTCATTTTGTTATAATATTTCCTATGTGACATTCAATGATTATTGTGCTCTACTGACTTTTACAAGAAATTTGTGATTTTTCTTGAGTTCGGTTATTAAAATCCACCATTGCACATAATTAAAATGTATATGTAATCAAAATTTTGACATTTGATTTCTATGTTTTAAACTTCTTTTGTTGGCTCTAGTGTAGAATATTCTCATATATGTCCTTTATAATATTTTAATGCAACTTAAATGTTCTCTCTACTACTTTGGCATTTCCGCTCATAAAGTCATATGCATATGGATATCACATAGTCCCTAACTATAATGTTTGTTCCCTTGAACCAATACTTATTTCAATCTCATGATGGTGTTTTTAATCTCTAATGTTGGTTGAATGTTGAATATACTAGTCCTGCTTCCATTCATAAATCCATACATCACGATATATGTATCTAAACAAAGATGCATACAACACACATATATATCTACACTTATACTTGTGATACATGTAATTACATTTTATACATATATATTCTCACATGCATTGACAAGTATAATGATGGATAAATATGAATGTTGTGCAGCTCAAGCTCATAGCTTAGCACTCGAATAATGCCTTATTGAAAATAGCATAAACTGCTCAATTATTATAGTAAGTTTTAAATGCAACCTATTATTCAACCATCACCAATATATGCAGCCCAGACATGAAGCAATGTTGTTGTCACAAGTTGTGCCAAGTGATGTTTATTTCCTCTGCTCAAGCAACAAACATATATATCTAGATTTAAACTTATTTATATTTGTTTTTGCATCTATTTACAAGTTTAGGTGTGGATATCTATGTATTTTGTTTGCAAAAACACTTGTCCTAGTGGTGTCTCACAATCTTGATAGCACTTGAAGCTACAGAACAATAGTAAACAATGCCTTATTGAAAATAACATAAATTGTTTAATTGCTTTGGTAATTTAAGAATGCTAAATATTGTTGTGGTTGTATTTGTGGACTTTTTTATTGCTTTGCAACCATCACCACTACATGGAAACCATAAATGAAATATTGTTTTTAAAGCTATTCAACAAGAATCAACAATGTGTATGTATGTGCATCTAACTTCAAATATATATATTGGTGTAGATTTTGTTTTGCAACTGCATATATATTTACTGCATGCGTTGGATGCATATGTAGGAATCTGTTGCTTGGAAATATATAGACACAA
This sequence comes from Sequoia sempervirens, assembly GCA_007258455.2. Taxonomy (NCBI): domain Eukaryota; kingdom Viridiplantae; phylum Streptophyta; class Pinopsida; order Cupressales; family Cupressaceae; genus Sequoia; species Sequoia sempervirens. The sequence continues at coordinate 10,570 of VDFB02365708.1, read as the reverse complement.
AAATTATGTGTTTAATTTCTCTTTTACTATGTTCAGATATGTATGTATGTGAAATTAGATGTAGACAACATTCATATATACTACTCCCCATGTTTATTGTTTTGGGAAGATAGTTGTTATTTTATTCATCCTCAAAAAGGAATTCTTACAATTATAGGATTTATATCAAGCATAGTAAGAAATATTGGTTTCACCATTCATCACAGTGGTGGACAATGCATGTTCTTGCTTGGGGGTTAGGTGAGACTGTATGAGGCTCCATGACCCAATATGGTAGGGTGGATAGTAGGCCTTCTTTTCTTGTGTTTCATTTTAATCTCCCTATGTGTAGATATATATGTTTGTGAAATTAGACATGGACAACATTCATCCTTGTGTGCAGATATGTATGTATGTGAAATTAGATGCAAAAAAGTGATATTGTCATGCCATCCTATGCCAAGTGATGTTTATTTTCCATCCTATGACAAGTGATGTTTATTTTCTTTCCTCTTGCGGTGATTTCTCTATTGAAAATTGCACCTATGGATATATGTGTGCATTATCTACATATAACTTTAGATGTGCATCTATATCTATATAGATCTTCCTTTTCAAGCATATATATGGACTCTTTTATTTCTTTCCAACCATTGCCGCTACATGGAAATCATAAATGAAATTTTATTTTTGGATCTATTGAACAACAATCAACAATTCCTATATATGTTCATCTATGTTTGGATGCATATGTAGGAATCTGTTGCTTGGAAATACATACACACAAAAAAGTATGTGTCTCTTTTGTTTTATTTCATTTTTCTTTTCCTATGTGCAGATATGTAGGTATGTGAAATTAGATGTAGACAACATTCATATATACTCGTCCCCATGTTTATTGTTTTGGGAAGATAGTTGTTATTTGTTTCTTCCTCAAAGAGGAATTCTTACAATAATAGGCTTTATATTAAGTGTAATAAGAAACATTGGTTTCACCATTGATCACAGTGGTGGACAATGTATGTTCTTGCCTAGGGATTTGGTGAGAGCCTATGGGGCTCCATGACCCAATAAGGCAAGGTGGAGAGTAGGGATTCTTTTGTTGTTGTTCATTTTACTTTCCCTATGCACGGATATGTATGTTTATGAAATTAGAGATAGACAACATCCATCCCTATGTGAAAATATGTATGTGAAATCAAATGCAAACAACATTCATATATACTCCTTCCTATGTTTATTCTTTTCATAAGATAATTACAATTTTTCTTGTAGGCCTATACTTAAACTTCTCCACAAAAAAATATTCTTACTTGGCATGGCTTGTCTCTATGTCCATTCATCCAAAATGGTTGCAACAATTGACAAAAGAATGGGTACATATGTTTCAATTGATAGTTTCAGTTTTCCTATTCAAGAGCAGCATTGTGCATTTATTCAAAATTGCTCTTGTTTGTTGAAGTAATAAAATAATTTATGCTATTCTCGATAAAGGCATTGTTGATTGTTGTTTAGTGGCCTCAAATAAATTATTTGATCTATGGTTTCTATGTAGTGGGAATGGTTGGAAAGTAATAAAATAGTTCATGTTCTTCTCGATAAGGAATTGTTGGTTATTTTTGTATGGCTTGAAGGATAGTTGTTATTTTTCTAGGCCTCAATAAGGATTTCACAATGTTTCATCTTGCACTTAATATACATCCTCCCATTCTAAGAAATCCTTATTGAGGTCTAGAATAACAGCTATTCTTCGAGAAGAACATGAACTATTTTATTACTTTGCAAACATCATCACCACACATAAACCATACAACAATCAATGCTCATGCCAGCTAACATTTAATTTCGCTAGCCTTCTCTATCAACATGCAAAACACTTTTAATTTAAAAAATCAAAAAATCTGCCACCTTTTCCCCAACCGGAATCTGGAACCAGAAAGGTTTAAAAACTAGGAAGGCTGACGAAAATTTCGGCCAAAGTGCACACAATAAGGGAAAACCACACAATTGGAGTTTTCCATAAATTTTTCATTTGATTTCTATAGTTTTAAGCTTCTTGTGTTGGTTGAGTGTAGAGTATATTGCTGCTACATGTGAGTTCCTAAATTTATGTTGCATATGTCTATCTTTGATATTGCTACGCTTGCATATAACTTAGAATGATCTAGGCTCTATATTAAGTGCAATGAAAAACCCTTTATAGAGCATTTCAAAAACACTCTATGTCCTTGCAAAACAACCAACCAAGAACATACATTGTCCATCACTACGATCAACGGTGGCATCAATGTACCATATAACACTTAAAATACAACTTATCATTCCAAGAGTGTGCCAATAGAATAAACATACGAATCAATGTGTATCAATGTTGTTTGTATATACTATGACATACATACATATCTGCACATAGGGGAAATACATTGTCCATCACTCTGATCAATTTTTCCATTACCAAGACTTTTATATTGATTTTGGAACCATTTCCCCATGCAAAAAGCATAAAATAACCTCCAACCACCTTCACAAAAACTTCACAACAGATGATCGAACTTGCACCTTCATAGAAGCTTTCCCTCCTGGCATCAAAATTATTTGTTGTATGGTTTCCATGTAGTTGCAATGGTTGTAATAACACTTGCCATTTAAAACCTCGAAAAACATGGTGAAAGTCTTCATAATTTCCAATAAGGCATTGTTGGGTGTTCTTCTGTGGCTTTACCTATTGTCAAAGCTGTGAGATAGGACGACGAGATTCTTTGATGGTTGAAGTTTGATCGCCCTATTCAACACATGTATCAGTATGTATATATATATATATAAGTTTCCATTCATCTATATATGTATATTGTCTACATCTAATGCCACATACATTTCTACACATACTTTTTTAGTGTGTATATTTCCAAGTAGCATATTCCTACATATGCATCCAATGCATGATGTTGGTTGTTAGGGCTTCGCTATTATTTCTTTGAGGCTCAAAAAGGAATTTTTAGAATGATAGGCTCTACATTAGGTGTAATAAGAAACATTGGGTTCACCATTGATTATAGTGGTGGACAATGCATGTTCTTGCTCGGGGGTTTGGTGAGAGCCCATGAGGCTCCATGACCCAATATGGTAGGGTGGAGAGCATGCCTTCTTTTGGTGTGTTTCATATTATTTTCCCTATGTGTATTTATGTATGTCTATGAGATTAGATGCACATAGCATTCATATGTATGGTAGGTTGTATATTAAGTGTAATATTAAACATTGATCTTTGTATTTATTACAATGGTAGACAATATACATATTGTATGTATGTAATTCCACATACATACATTCCCACACATTCTTTTTGTGTGTATATATATTTGTGTAATATATTCCTACAAATGAATCCAAGGCATGCAATGCCTACAAATGTGCTTGCAAAACAAAATCTACACCAATATATAGGTATTTAAAGTTAGATGAACCTTTTTAGTTATCATTTCTTTTAGCCTCAAAAAGGAGTTGTTAGAATGATAGGCTACATATTAAGTGTAATAAGAAACATTGGTTTCACCATTGATCGAAGTGGTGGACAATGTCTGTTCTTGCTCGGGGGTTTGGTGAGAGCCTATGAGGCTCCACTACCCAATATGGTAGGGTGGAGAGCAAGCCTTCTTTTGTTGTGATTCATTTTATATTTCCTATTTGCTCTTTAGCTACACTATTGCTCTTTAAGTTGGTGTTTGCAAGCACTTTATTTTCTTCATCATATTATAGTTCTAGGCTCTTCAAATGTATTCAAGTTCTAGTCCTACATAAAGTGTGGAAAAGAAAAAGCCAATAAAATTCCAAAGAATGCAACTATATTATGCTACTACATCTATGAAAATTGTTGGCCCAAATACTTGCAACAAACATCCACACTAGCTTGTCCTTCCTTGTCTAATTTTCAGAATGATAGCCTATATATTAAGTGTAATATGAAACATTGATCTCACCATTGATTGCAGTGGTGATAATGTATATTTATACTTGGGGGTTTGGTGAGAGCCTATGAGGATCCATGACCCAATATGGTAGGGTGGAGAGCATGCTTTCTTCTGTTGTGTTTCATTTTATTTTCCCTATGTACAGATATATGAAGTTGCAAAGAAAAGTCTATACTGATATATATGTACCTTTTTACTTTTAATTGAATGTTGGTTGGCAAGGCTTGGTGCTTCAACATTAATTGATTTATTCTTTATTTATAGTGGCAATGGGTTGGTGATGGCTATAATAACACCTGCCATTTAAAACTAGAGAAAACATGGTTAAGAAATAAAATAGTATACAGAATTTTTGATAAGCCATTGTTGGGTGACATTCTTGTTGGATGTTGTGGATATGGTTGCTGATATGTGGTTTTCATTGATGTAAACAATATTAGCATTTGGTGTATTGAAGACTGTATATGTTGAGGATATTGAGAAAATTGTAAAAGAAAGTATTCTTGGTTCCCAATGGAACCATACAGGTCAAGAAGGCATTGTGTTCTATACGTTGAAGATTAGCTGATGTGGATTTAAGGGCCTATTAATGAATGTTTGTAGATCATCTATCGGAAGTTTCAGAGGTTCGCAGAATGAAGTTTTGAGTATGTTGTGGTCTGTGTTGTTGGTCCTGTGAGTGTTCCTAAATGAAGTTTTGTAATTGTTTGTTTCTCAGTTGTTGCAGACACTTCTTTGCTTTTCTTGGTGTTCTATGGTGTCTCTAAATCATTCTCTATCTTTGTGGTGTGTCCACATTATTCGTAAGAGTTCGGGGTTGAATATCTTTGTGCGCATGTTCATTTTTCTTGTTCCTCGACATGTCTTGGTGGTAGCATGTTGTGGATCTTCGAGGTGAAATTAATTAAAGTATTTTTGTGTTGGAGATATTCATTTGGTCTCCACTATGTTGTGGCTGACCTTGGTGGATACACATTAAAATTTTATTTGAAAATTTGGGACATTACAAATATTTTTTTTCTTTGGCCGACGAAGTGGTGATGGAATTTCATGTAGCAAATATATAAGGGATGATGATGCTTCATGTGCTCCTATGTGTGTAATACAGGCGATGTATCAATTGGAGAGAAGAAGTGACTTAAAGATGCTCCCAAATCTTGGATGATTTAATCCAAACTCCCCTATTGTTAGACAGCTGAGTCCCTCTTTGTAATTGAGTAGTGAGCTCTAGGAAGTGTTCCTGAATGCATGTGCATTCCCCTTATTATTTATTTTTATACTTCTAGCAGAGTATAATCTTCTAGACTAACATCCACTATGGTTTTTCCCCACTAGGGTTTCCACTCAAAAAAATCTTTGTGTTCTTTGTCTCTCTGATGTGTTGATTGTTTATGGTTAATTGCTTATTCATCAGATCTGAGATTAAATTGAGATTAAGAAGAAGAGTTTTAGTTTCTGTTACAACTGATTCACCCCCCCTCTCAGTTGTGTTTCCTTGTTTTTCCAACAATTGGTATTAGAGCAGGTTCCTCTAAAGAAAGTCTAATAGCTTGAGGTGATTTGAGATGGCAACAACATTCAAGAAGGATAGTCCTAGATTTTATGGCTCTAACTATTCACTGTGGAAAGTTAGGATGCAATGTCACTTAATGTGTATTGGTGATGCTATTTGGAAGATTACTAAAAATCAATATGTCATTCCTCATAATGGTCCCTCTACTGCTGATGAGATCAAAGATGTTGAAAGCAATATCAGGGCTATTGAAGCATTGGTGAGTGCCTTGACAGATTCAGATATGGCTAATTTGGTAGTTCTGAATACAACTCATGAAATGTGGATGAAACTAGAAACTTTGTATGAAGGAGATGCATAGGTGAAGATGGCTAAGCTACAAAGCTTAAAAGGAAAGTATGAGAATATGAAGATGAGTGAAGATGAAAATATCAATTCTTTTATGTAGAGAGTAAATGATATAGTGATGGGTATTACATGTGTCGGTGGTTTTGTGGATGAGGATGAAATTGTGGCTAAAGTACTCAGATCCTTTCCTCCCTCCTACAAAATGAAGATTCATGCTATTGAAGAGTTCAGATCAGTAAACAAGTTGACAAGAGATATGCTGATTGGGAAACTTGTTGCTTTTGAGATAAGTGAGTTTGGTGAATCCACACCAAAGACTGAATATGCATTTAATGCTATTGTTTCTGGAAGCAACAGACAAAGATATAGTCTGGGAGAGAGTTATAGGAAGGTATCCAAGTATGATGAAGAACTGAAACAACTCGAAGATAAAGAAAGAGAAGTAGAAGAACTTGAAGCATTGATTGCAAAGCAAGAAGGGAGAGGAAAAGGTAAGTATGAAGATGTATTATCTATTAAATGTTTTTCATGTAGTAAAATAGATCATTTTGCATCAAGATGTCCTGAAAGAGTTCCTTTATCTAAACCTAAGAATTATAGATTCCTGAAGAGAGGCTGCTTTGTTGAAGAAGTAGTGATTGATGAAGAATCTGATAAAGATAATGGAAAATAAGATGATTGGGCTTTCATTGCTACCATTGAAAATAATCATGTGGCTACTGAATCTACTAAAGATGAAAACGCTCTTGCAGCTCATGTTGAAGAAAAAGATGAGTGGATCATTGATAGTGGATGCTCACATCATATGACTGGTGACAAAAGAAAATTTATGAGTTTGGAATAGTTTGATGGTGGAGTTGTAAGATTTGGAGATAACAATTCTGGTGTGATTCATGGCAGAGGATCCATTTTCCTTGGTGGTAAGGAAAACACTGATGATGTCCTCTATGTTGAAGGTCTGAAGCACAATCTGTTGAATGTTGGACAAATGATTCACAAGGGATATGATCTACAGTTCAAGGATAGTAGATGCAAGATACGTGGAAGTTCCAGCAACTTGATTGCAATAGGAAAACAAACACAAGGTAACATTTTTCATTTGAATACTGCTAGTGGAAGTTGTTTGATTTCTTAGATAGATGAAAGATGGTTGTGGCATAAGAGATTGTGTCATGTAAATTTTGGCAATGTTATCAAGATAAGTTTTTCTCAAGTAGTAAGAGATCTGCCTAGATTAGTGAAGCCTGCTAATGTAATCTGTAAGGAATGTCAAATGGGTAAACAGACTAGAGTCTCCTTCCAGAGAAAACATTTTCATTCAAATAATTTGCTAGAACTACTACACACTGACGTTTGTGGTCATTCAAGAGTTAGAAGTATTCATGGAGAAAGGTACTTTATGCTAGTTATTGATGGTTACTCTAGAATGATTTGGGTTTCCTTTTTGAGAGAAAAATGTGAAGCTCTAGAGAAATTTGAATGCTTCAAGGCTATGGAAGAAAATGAGAAAGGTCTGAAAATCAAGTGCTTGAGATTTGACAGAGGTGGTGAGTTCATTCCTAAGGAGTTCAACTCTTATTGTGAAGAACCTTAGATTAAAGATAGCTATATGGCCCTAAACCCCTCAAAAAAATGGACTTGCAGAGAGAAAGATAGAACAATTTTGGATGCTACCCGGAACCATGATGATGGAAGAATGTCTCATAATATCTTTGGAGTGAGCCGGTAAGGCATCTTGTGCAGTGTGCTCTGTGAACCCGAGTAAATGTGAATGGAAATTCTGGTAAGACCCCTTATGAGTTATGGTTTGGTCACAAGCCTATTGTTAAGTATTTTAAGATCTTTGGAAGTAGGTGTTATATCAAGAGAGATGATGAAATAGGAAAATTTGATACTAGAAGCGATGAAGGGATTTTTCTAGGTTACTCTACTAAGAGTAAGGCATACCAATGCTATAATAAAAGATTGAGAAAGATGGTTGAAAGTGAAAATGTCAAAGTTGATGAGGATTCTATCAAGTCATCTAGACAGTGCAATTATAATTCAGATGAAGACATTACAAGCCAGGGGAAGAACACTCAGACACCAAATCTACTTCAAATTATTCCATATGTTCTGGTGAAGCAATCTCATTTTTTTCTGGTAAATCAAGTCAATCAGGATACTCAGACAAGTGCAGAGGCACAAACAAGTGGAAGTGTAGAAGAAATATCTGAAGAATTAGAAGTCCAAGTAAGTCCCAAAACTCCAAGGTATGTAAGTTGAATCATTCTAAAAGTAAAATCATAGTTGATAGAGGTGTAAGGAGTACTGAGCTAGAAGAAAAATTGTAGAAGAATATTGTTTGATATCCAAGGTTGAACCTAAGAGTGTCACTGAAGCCTATCAAGATGAATATTGGCTGGAAGCTATGAAGGAAGAGTTGACACAGATTGAAAAGAATGAGACATGGCTACTAGTTCCTAGGCCTAAAGACAAAAATGTGATTGGTACCAAATGGGTATTCAGAAACAAGCTGAATGAAGAAGGTGAAGTGGTCCACGATAAAGCAAGACTGGTATCTAAAGGCTATTCTCAAATGGAAGGTATTGATTTTGAAGCCTTTTCCCTATAGCTAGAACCAATTTGTGAGATTATTTCTTCCTTATACTGCACATGTAGAACTATAAGTTTATCAAATGGATGTGAAGTCTACATTTCTAAATGGAAGCTAGAAGAGTATGCATTGAGCAGTCGAGATGGATTCCAACTAGAGAAAGGGAGATATGGTTTGAAGAAGGGAATTGAGAGAAAGCTCTGCGTATGGACCGTAAGGCGAGCATCACATCGAGACATGACTCCTCTACTTATATCTAAAATCTTATAAAAAAATATTATCATTTTATTGTGGTTAGGGTGGTCAGATAGACATCTACTTATTTTTTCCTTGAAATTTAAGTACTCTTGCATTGAAATTTCAAATTTTCACCAAATAGATTTCTTTTAGTTTTAAACAAACCTAGTAGTTTAGAAACTACATTCAATTGCTACAAATTCTATTCTTACATATTTTTGAAATAATATAGATAACAGTATTCAAATTTTTCGTTAAGTTGCCTAACTCACGATTTTCAATTTTTTTGCAACTTAAGGGCCTATTTTCCATGATGATCACGCACATCCACCATTAACATCCACCATGGTTTTCCCCGATAGGGTTTCCATACAAAAATGTGTTCTTTGTCTCTTTGATGTGTTGATTGTTTATCATGGTTAATTGCTTATTCATCAGATCTAAAATTAAGTTGAGATTAAGAAGAAAAGTTTTAGTTTCCGTTACAATTGATTCACCCCCCTCCCCCCTCCTCTCCGTTGTGTGTGCTTGTTTTTCCAATAGTTCTCTGGCTTTAGCTACTATAAGAGCTCTGAGCCACCATAGTGACTCGTATTATTTTCCCTATGTGTAGATATGTATGAATGTGATATTAGATATAGACAACATTCATATATACTTCTTCATGTATTTATTCTTTTGGGATTACCAATTTTATCCACTTTTCTAATTGGGAGTTTCTTATGTATATTTTCCACATCAAATTCCACATACATACATTTCCACACATACTTTTCGTGTGTATATAAATGCAAGCATTAGATTTCTACATATGCATCCAAAATGATACACACAATACTTATCACCATGAAAGTCCTCCACAAAACTCGATGGACCTCAAAGCTCTCATTTGCAAGTAAGCCTAGAAATGACACCTAACAATTCCTTTTCGAAAATTGGAAAGTGTTATTACAACCATTGCCAAATCATCACCATTATACAGAAAGCATACATCAATTAATTTTTCTAGCCTTCTCTATCGACGTTCCAAGTGCATTTATTTATTTATTTATTTTATATTAAGCTGATGAAAAATCAAATTAAAAAAAAAAATTGATGTGCCAAGCCCTACCAGGATGAGCATAGTAAATGACATGTCATTTTATTCATAAACATGAAACTATTTTTTCTGATGAGCATGTTGCTTTTGTAGATAGAAATATGCATAACTATAATCATGGGATATGTAGTTCATTGATTAAATATGTGTGAAACATGTGTTGCATTTAAGATTGCGAGGATGAAGAGAAAAAGGAGCTATTTTGGCCTAAAGAAAATGCAACAAAATGCTACAAAATTCATGGCATTTTCCAAAAAATTACAAGTCAAGTTGTTTGTCATGGATTTTGTAGAATTTTTGGTTGCATGCCCTACAAGGAAATAGTGTTTTGATGCATGTACCTCATATTTTTCACTTGATGATTATGTGCATTACATGTTGCATATACATCTACTTCAACATGACTGCTCCCAAAAAAAATGTTCATCACTCCCAACAATATAATGTTTGCAATACACTAAATGAACTGACGAACCAATTGTAAATATTAAATATGGTAGGGTGGAGAGTAGGTCTTATTTTCAGAAAACATTCATATGTATGATATGTTGTATCTAATTGTAATATAAATATTGAACTCAACATTGATTATAGTGGTAGATAATTTATGTTCTTGCTCGGGGGTTTGTTGGGAGCACTCAAGGCTCCATGTCGCAATATGGTAGGGTGGAGAGCAAGGATTCTTTTAGTGTGTTCTTAATCTTGTTGCTTTGCTACTTATAGAAGTGGTTATACATTGATACAACATACTCTATTCTTTAATCTTTCACCAAAAAAGTTTATATGTGGAGATGAATGTATGTGAAATTACTTACAAACAATAGCCATAT
>VDFB02365707.1:0-15116 GCA_007258455.2 Sequoia sempervirens | reverse complement strand
CACATGAAATTTTAAAAGTTCGGACGATTTTAATCATGGGGAATTTGTTTTTGGAGTTATTATGGATGGAAAATAAATTATGCCTAACCATTTTAAAGTGTTGACATCGAATTTTCGCAGACGCTGGTGAAATAAATTAAATGGCATTTGAATTAAATTTTAATAAATTAAATATGCCATTTTTAAAAAAAGCAGTAAGATTATTTCAAATCGAAGTAAAATGATTCTTTCGAAATCACTGGCAGTCGGGAGGGAAGTTTTAAATTTGAATCGAGGAAAGAATCTCCCTGAATAGCAAATTGTTATGACGACTGTAAGACGACTGGAATATTCTCTTTTAAATTTAGCAAATGCGTAAGTCATGATGAAGAGAATTAATGGCATCTGCTAAAATTAACACCAGCTTTTGGGTTATAAAACTCCGAGGATTCTCATTCTCATCTCACAAAATTCGAAGCTGAGATTTATGCTGGAGAGTTGAGAGTGGTTGTTGAGTTGTGAGTAAATTCGAGATTGAGAGTTGCTGAAAGTGTGTGAGTGGTTGAATTCGATTTTTCAAGAAGCTGAAATTGCTAAGGTCGAAATTGCTTGGAGTTACTGGGGATTGATTTTCTAAGTTGCTGAAAGTGTGAGAGGTGTTGAATTCGATTTTTCAAGAAGCTTGAATTTTCTTGAGATTCGAAGTAGCGAAGTTGCTGAGATTCGAAACAAAGCTTGAAGTAGGCTACCGAGGTTGAGAATTTTTATTTTCTCCAAGTTGCTAAAGGTAAGTATTTAAAGTTGCTGAGATTTAATATTTTCAAAGTTGCTGAAAGTTGAAGTGTGTTTCGAAGTTGAAAGTTGAAAGGCTGAAATCATTTATGCTGGAAGTCGAAAATTGTTTGAACTTAGAGTTGTTGAGATTTAAATTTTTTGAAGTTGCTGAATGTTTAGAATCAAATCAGAAGTAGAAATTGTTCAAACTTGTTGATTTAAAATCTTCAAAGTTGCTGATGTATAACTTTCGAAGTACTGATTTGAAATTGTTGGAACATGCTGATTGATTTAAAATTGTTGAAAGTGGCCGAAACTTGAAGCATTTTTCGAAGTTGGGACTGTTGGAGTTAAATTCTTTTGGCTGCAAAATTGTTGAAGTTTGGAATTTCACATCTCAGAGTTTAATCGAAGTTTGAAGTTGGAATAATACTGCTGAAACTATTAACTTGTATTTACTTTTGCAGCCAACTCCATTCGCCAGCCGTCTCTCGTGATTTTTATTTTAAAAGTTTGAAGTGTAATGTTTGCTTCTTGTTTTGCAGATGGCTGAAGGACGAAAAGCTAATGCTGCTGGAACAAGCAAAGCTGGAGCTAAGGCTGGGAATAATGAAGCTACCAAAGAAAACGCCTCCAGGCAGGCGATCATCAAGAGCTTGAAGAAATCTTTCATTCCGGAGTCTAAGATCATGTCAAAGTACGGGAATGTGACTGATACCAACCTTGGGTCCTTCAACCTCGAAGCCTTCATGCGAAGGATATATGGACAGGGTGGCAATCTTCCGATGGAAGCATCACAAAACATTCTGAGGAGTGGATTATATGCAGCAGCCGAATTCCAACCAGCAGTTCGATGTCCTGAGTTGATTATGGAGTGCGCCAACTTCTACAATTCGGACCATCAGACGATTGTTTCTCTGGATGGCGTTTTGTTGGCCAACCTTGAACCTAATGCAATTGGCGAGGCATTCGGGATTCTGCCCATAGATAAGATGTTACACAAATCCAAGGCAAAAGCTGATAAGATGTATGCCACATCTTTCGAGAAGTGCGTAAAGAGAATCAACACCACTTGGATGAGAAAGCCAAAGCCTCCTGCCGCTGGGCTGCCAAAGCAAATAATTTCAGAGGAGCTGAAACAGGAGTACTATGATATAATTATGTTGCTCAGCAGGGTTAACGGCAGCCCGCAGTCATATGTGTTCGAGCCATGGATGTTCTTTTACATCAGCGTGGTGCTCGAAGGGAAGGTGGAAGTAAATTGGGCTCAGATGATTAGCGACAACATTGATGAGCAGTTTCAAAATATAAGGAGAACAAAAACATTCTACATGAGTTCGTATGTCATCTACATGCTTGCTCGGATGACTAAGTACAGAGGGTTGGCATACCAAGAGCCGATTGGGTGCGGTTTTAACCAGTTCAAGATTCATGAATCTTGTAGGCAATTACATCTCACGCACACCGCTGACTTCAAGAGGGTGAATGACGCTTTCACCATGTACATCACTAGGACCCTTCAGCGGAGACTGGAACAGAGGATATCTGAAGAGGCGCAAATGTTAATAGAAGAGTATGGGTTTTGGTTCGTCCAATTCCCAAAGTTCACCTACTTAAGACTGCCAGGGTACAACTCATACATCTACCGACTACCGAGGTACCCCACGAACAGGATGATAATGCTTGAGCTGTCTAGGCAACTGGTGGCCTATGACAAAATCATAAGGAGAAAGAAGGGAGGTTTGCATTTTCCCATTGTTTTGGGAAACTCACTTGAAGAATGCCCTTCTCTACAGGCAGCCAAGGAGGCGGAAGATGAGTTGCGATTCTATCAGTTGACTCTTCATACCAGCCGGCAGGATTTTGATCCTAGGGGAAAGATTGGAACAGTGCAAGGTGAGGAATACAGGCACAAAGCTCACTTGGAATATTTTTGGGCGAACGCTGGAGATGAAGCCGAAATTAGAAAAAGGATGTTTTCGAGGTTGCCTCTCAAATTAATTAGAGAATGTGAAGTGGTCCCAGTGTCGGATCAAGTCGAAGAAGATACCAGGCTTATTCACCCAGATTATGAATCGATAAAGAACACTCCGATCCCACCACTAGATTGGGCTGAACCAGAGATTGCGGACTTAGACACCTTGTCTATTCCCGTCTTGACTTTTACAAGGACTTGGGTAGAGGAGCACGTTCGCAGATTGAGAAGAAGGTCAGTTGCCCTCACATACGACCTCATGGGTGATAGAAGGCCACCGGTGTTGGCAAAGAGGAAGAAACAAACCGCCCAAGCTGTGGAGCCACCACAGCCGGAAGAACCTATTCAGCTGGAACCTCAAGGATCAGAGGATACATCATCTACTCAGTTGGTGAGCCATTCCTCCAGCGTGCGCGAAGTCTCGCTATTTGCAGATCAAAGGGTTCGAAGGAATGAAGAGCCAGAGATTGGAGAGGTTAACCAACCAATGCCGAGAGAGTTGGATACTCAGAGTGCTAATGTCCCTGAAGGTGCCAATCAGCCAGATGAAGGGGAAGAGACAGAAACGGATACCCACTTTGATTGTGCTTTCGAGGAGGAGGACGTCATAGAGTCAAGGGTTGGAGCTCATGAGGAGAGTGATCAACACATTGAGATAATTGAGCCTCAACAGAATACTGCTCGGGAGGAGGTTCATGAAGTGGAGGCAACTGAAGAGCAGCCCCTTATTGTTTACGACGTTCAGCGTAATTGGCTATCACATGCAATAGGGAGGGATCAGGATGATGATGCTGATCTGGCAATTGAGATGGAGGAGCTTCTAAATAGAACAAGTAAGTCACCAAAAAGGAAGAGGGCAAGAAAGTATTCGAAAATGGAGACTAATCAGGCTGGTTCACACACCCTCCATATTGCCGTTCCAAGGGAGGATCATGATTTGAGTGACGCAATGCCAGAGAATTACACCATCACCACAATTGATTTGGGACGTCCTTCTGGAGTGCAAGTGGTTGAAGAAGCTGAAAGCTCATTCCAAGCGTTGAGGGACAGGCTATTGAAAAAGGAGGGAAAGTATAAGAGATTGAAGAAAGAGCACAAGGCATTGGTTGAATATGTGCAACATCTAGCACGTTTGGATGCTCAGGCGAACCCTGCAGTAGAACTTCCACCGGAGTTGCCACAAGAACCAATCAGTGGGCTTGAAGAAGTGAAGAGGGCTGTCCGAGAGGGAGATAAATGGATAAGCAGTGTTCGCAGTGAGGCGGAGAAATTCATGGCTGACCTTGTCTCCTCTTTTCGGAGTGCATCTAGTATCCTTTCACGCTTGGATGGTGTTGAGCAAGCTTGGGGTGACACCCATATTTTCCAGGACAAGACTATTCCTCGCCTTGCTGTTCTGATGTGTGTGCCTACACAGACTTTGATAAATGAAGGAGTGATCCAAGCTGGGGACAGGTATGATTTCCTTGGATGGCATTCGGCTGCATTCACTGGGAAGGGCTTCTTTGACACAGCAGCTACGGAATCTTCCAAAATCAAGAAGGCGATGAGAAATATTCACGAGGGCATCCTCAACACATTGGATGCATTGTTCGCCAAGAGGCTAACTCATGAGGAGGTAGAGGTGGAAGGATTGAAGGCAAGGTTGCAGCCTTTCTTCTCTGAGATGAGGACGTTTTCCCAGCTTGACTTTGAAAACATCTCTACGTTTTCAACAATTATTCAGAGTACACAGGATTCTATTGAGGCTTGGGGAAAGTCTTGTGAAAAACATGAGCAGATGGTGGCTATCTTGGAATATCAGCTTAATCTTACTCCAACAATTTCTGAGGAAGAGGTCGATGAGGTGCTGGCCCGATTTGTAGCATACGCGGTCAGAGAGAAGAGCAAGGGAATCCGAGTCATGGACGAGAATCTTCTAGAAGGGTAGTGGGCATTAATTGTCATACTGGTCAAGGAGGAATCTGCTATTTTTGGGATCATTTATGACACCACTCCTCCACCTTCTGGCGGTTTTTAGGGCAAAACTTGTCTAGGGATGAGGTGGCTCGATTTGAGCTCTCCATTGTAATTCAATCTGGACCGTCCGTTGGACTTGGCCAGCTATATAAGGGGGAGTCCCCCTCATTTGTAATCTAATAGTTAGAATCAGAAGTAGTCAGCAATTAGTGGATATTGGAGCAGAATAGAGAGTAGATATTTTTGAGTTAGAGTAGTTTTCATTGCATTGTTTGAAGAAGAAGGGGAATTCTCCCTTTGAGAATTTTTGTAAGAGATTGTCACAAAGGCTAATCATAATAAAGCATTTCATTGATGGTGAATTCAAACTTTGTTGTGAGTAGTTGTGAGGTTTCTTCTTCCTTTGACTTCAACTAGGACTTAATTTCATGCTAATAGTTAGATATGGATGCTTATGTTTGATGTAAGTGAGCTTCTTTGATCCATACCACTAACAATCTTATTGATGGTAAGCTTGTCTTGCGTGGTCAACTGGAACACTCTATACTTAACTTCGATCAAGATTCATATGTAGCTATGCATCGTTGTGATGGTAATTGCATTATCGAATCGTGATTTGAACATCCTTTTTACCCTTTGAAGATTGCACTAACTTTGTCGAAGCTGTCCAATAGGAGGCTAGACAACGTTTGTTTGAAGTTCATTGAAATTGAGCATAACATCCTTTGCATTTAGGTTAGAATTTAGATTTTCAAAATCTCTGCAGCCATTCAATTCCACATACTTTTGGTTAGCCTTAGGAAACTCGTACTTCAAAGCTAAATCATTCACACGAAAATCCCTTTCAAAGCATATACTTGTTGTTTACTGCACGTATCCTGAACAATTGTGTAAGTCCCCTCGTAAGAACACAGCAAAATCACATCAAGCCAACCGAGTCTATTCGCATTAAAGGAACCTTGGAGTTGAAAGCATGATCTTACTTGCAATCTTAGCATGTTGAATACTTTGTTCAAGAGAGGATAAGGTAGCCGTTGGCAACTTTGTTCTGCTGTTTGGTGCGGTCCCAAAAACCACGTCAACAAGACGCGGAGTTACCATTGATCCTAAAAGGATTAAAGTTATGTTGGAATTGCCATTACCCAATCACAAGAAAGGATTGCAGAGCTTTTTAGGGAGAATTAACTTTTTAAGAAGATTCATTCCTAATGTGGCAAATTTATTACAGCCTTTGACTGCCATGCTTAAAAAGAATGCAGTTTTCAATTGGTCCAAAGAAACAGAATGTAGTTTTGAAGAATCAATGAAGCTTTAGCAACAGTCCCAACACTGGTAAATCCTTATTTCTCTAAAGACTTCTTCTTATATGCTTTTGGCAGCGTTAGTTCAATTTTTGCTATGCTGGTTCAAAAAAACAGTGATAATTTAGAGCAGCCAATAGCTTTCTTTAGTCAAGTACTTGCTGATTATGAAGAGAAATATATGTTTGTTGAGAGACATGTTCTCCCTGTGATCAGAAGCCTAAAGAAGTTTAGGCCTCTCGTTTCAAACAATAAAATTCATATTTTGGTTGCACACCCAAATGTGAAGGAATTCTTGTTGAACAAGGATCTGAGTGAGAAAAGAGCAAGGTGGATCACAAAAGTAATGGAATTTGATGTCGACATCAACATCACAAAACTTGTTAGAGGAAGAGGACTCTGTGAGCAACTTGCCTCAACCCCTAAAGATGTACAAAAATCAGAAACTGGTGTTGTTTTAGCTAATACAGATGAGCCTCAAAATGTTCAAAATGCTATACCTGCATCAGTTGCAGGTTGGGTTCAAGAAATGAACCACTTTCTTCGTACTGGTGAATGTCCACCAAGTCTAGACAGAGCAAAACGAAGATACTTCAGATTGCAGTCAATTCCTTATGTCCTCACTGATAATATTATTTTTAGGAAAAATCTTAATGGTGTCTTGTTAAGGTGTATTGATGCTGATCAAATAGAAAAGGTACTGCATGAGTTTCATGATGGAGCTTCAGGAGGTCACTTTGCTCCAAGGACAACTGCTTGGAAAGTTACGAGGGCTGGTTATTACTGGCCCAACTTGTTCAAAGATGCATATGCATGGTCAAGAAAGTGTATCAAATGTGCTTTATTTACAGGAAAAGAAAAGCTACCTGATATGCCTCTACATCCAATTCAAGTAGAGCAGCCCTTTATGAGATGGGGCATTGACTTTATTGGGCCAATTAATCCACCATCCAGTGCTGGTCACAAGTGGATGCTTACTGCTACAGACTATTTCACACAGTGGACAGAGGTAGTAGCTTTGAAAGAAGCAAATGAATCTTCAATTTTGAGCTTTTATGAGGATATAGTCACCAAATTTGGAGTTCCTGACTCCATCATTTCAGATAATGCTCTTGCATTTGTTGGATTAAGAATCACAGATTGGGCTATTAAACACGGAATTCATTTGAATACTTCCTCCAATTATTACCCACAAGGTAATGGATTAGCTGAAAGTACAAATAAAAATCTGATCAGAATCATTAAGAGGACTATGGAAGAGAATCAAAGAATTTGGCATACCACATTGAAATCTGCACTTTGGGCAGATAGGATAACCCCTAAGAGATCAGTTGGTAATTCACCATATGTACTTGTTTATAGTAAAGAGGCCAAATTACCTCTATCTGTAGAGCTTCAAGCTCTAGACATTGTTCACCGGTTGGAGATGTATGAAGAACAAAACCCAAGTCCATGAGATATGCAGAGCTCATGGAGCTTGAAGAATCAAGAGATAAAGCAATGAAAACTTTGGAGTATTATCAGCTCCAAACAAAGAGAACATTTTACAAGAAAGCTACAACCAAAAATTTTAAAGAAGGTGATATTGTTCTCAAATGGGATGTTCTAAAAAGAAGGTCAAGCCATCACACCAAGATTGACAACATGTGGATGGGTCCATTTATTATCAAAGACTGCAAAGAACACAGTGCTTACCAACTGGCTACAATTGAAGGTGAAGTGCTTCCTATCCCAGTCAATGGGATACACCTCAAGACTTGTTTTGAGGTTTGATAAGTTCCTCCATTGTACATATTAGGTAAGGTTTTATGCTTTCAATAAGTGCTTCTGCACTTTAGTTTAGTTGTTTCATTCCTTAAGTGTTGTTCCAGCACAATAAATAGTTTCACTTCAGTTTCTCTTGTTTCAATAAGTTTTCGGCAACCTGTTATGTTCTATGAGTTTCAAGTGAGTTACAACTATGTACAAAACTGCTCTTTGTCTGTTTCTGAGGGTTTACCTGCGACTCCTGGCCCAATGGTGCCCAGGCTGCCTCCGGCATGTCCAGCGCCCGCCCAGCCCAGGGCCGTGCCACTTTCTGATTTCACCTGCAAGCTCAATCAAATAGGGCAATCTATGTTTCAAGTATTCATGAGCGCCAAATGGGGTCATTGTTGTGCAGGATTAAATCATACCCCCGATGATATTTCACAAGGAGGTCTGTTGGAAAGCATGCCTCGATCAGATTTGGCACAAAACTCATCAGAGAAGAAAGTCGGCAAGACCCTCCTGTTGTCTTGCCGACTAGCAGTGCGTCCTATTTGGTTGAATACACTAGTCGCCAGGACATTTGGGTCGCCATGAGTCTTTATGTATCTCTCCGCTTGGAATGACGTCATGCTGACAGCTGTTCAAGGTTGGCATTGGGGAAATGATTTGGGCACGGGGAGAAGTCCTGCCGAAAGAGGGAGGTCTCGGCGAAAGTTGGTGCCCTTGTTGAAAGGTCTCACCGACAAGGTGGACTCTTGCCAAAATGGAATGGTATCAGGGAAAGATTTAAGTTCGGCGAAAGGTCCTACTGACCAAGCAATGTCTCCCCAAAATGAAGTGAGCTCTCGCCAAAACAAGATGGCTTTGATGGGAAGTCTTGCCAACCCGATATGGTCTTGCCGACATGGAATGGTGGTCCCGGGTGAGGTCTTGTTGTGGAGGTGCCATCGAAAGCAGATGTCTTGTCGATGGTTGTTAGTCACTGAGGGATTCTCCCCTTTGGCTTAGTGTTTTGAGCTCCTCGGGCGAAAAGGTGTGGCCACGTAGATCGGAAGCCTCCCTCGGTGGTGCTCTTAGCTCGCCAAAAGATTTTTCCCCTTCTCGGGCATGTCAAGCCCGCCAACTCGACAGTGTTTTGCCGAAAGATTGTGGCCTCGCTATGATGTCTCACCAACCAAGCAGGGTCTTGCCGAAATGAAGTATGAGCTCGGAGAAAGTTTTGCACTCGATGTAATGTCTCACCGACAGATGGCAGTCTCGCCGAAAGTGGCTCGCAAGATTATAGACATCGCCGAGACTCCTAGGCAACTGGTTGGTTTTCGCCATGATGTTTGGCCGACAAGATTGAGTCTCCCCGAGATAAAATAAGCTCACCGAAGGATCTTGAGATTGGCATAATGTCTAGCCAATAGCGATTGTCTCGGCGACCACTATGGATATCGATATAACTCTGGCCGCTCGCTATGAGGTCTTGCTGACCGTCATACGCGTTATGCCGATAGTTTCTAGGGAGGTATAATTGATCGGGAGACACGATTAGTGTCTCACCGACATGCGATTCTGCTCGAGTAACCTTTGACCGCCCAGGAATCTTACGTGGAATGTGTTCACCCAATCAAAGGGAGCTAAAAGGCGAACCATTGGTAGTGTGACTGATTGACTGCCCCTCTGAAGGAAATCAATAGAATGTAAACCGACATGGATTTGCTCTGAGGTCAAAAGCGATGGAGCAGCTCGGTGAACACTGGTGTGGAGATCTAATGGGAAAATTTGATGCTGCCTCCAGAAGAGGTCAACTTGTAGAAAGTATTGAGCACAAGGAAGCCAAAAGGAAGAAGAAGACGTGAATCACAGGGACAGCTGTGGTGTCTACTGGAAAAGGTAGATAGACATTAATGATAGTGCTTCAAGGCGTTCAAGGCAGTTCGGCAAGGAAGTTTGAAGGTGGACACGAGGGCCAGAAGTTAATGTTGTGGTTTTAAAAGATCTTAAGGCTTCTCCTGAGGGCGATCTGTCACCAACATGGACAGCGGGGATACACATTTAATGTAGAAGTAACTTGATTCAAAAGATCTAAGGGCAGATCTTTTTGGAGGGGGATATTTTTGTAAGCCCTAGGGCAGGGGCCGACACCTTTTTGTATATATGGCATTTTTTGCCTCATTTTGTAGAGAGTTCTTACTTGGTTCTGCTTTTGTGACTTGTGGAGTTCTTTGCAGAAGAGAGGCTATGTTTTGTAGCTCATGACAGGCATGTCTATCAATGTTTCACCATTGAAATCAATGAGTATAAGCACTTTACCTTTTCAATCTCTCTATTAAATTATGTGCATTCGTATAATTGATGAAACTGCTTGTGAAACTGTATGATTCCTTGTGGTTATGTCTTATTTCAGCACCGTTTTGTAGAGCAATATGTATTTTTGCAGGTTGTGAGATGTGTTTATAATGCAATATTCTCTAGTTGTGAAGTTATTTCTTCCTTCTATGGGTGTAGCCATATGAATCTTTTCATGAAATGTTTATGCAGAAAATGTATGTGATTGAGTTGTGTATGACAAAGCTTTTGTCATTGATTGAAATTGTGTGTGTAAACTGTG
The DNA here is from genome assembly GCA_007258455.2 of Sequoia sempervirens. NCBI lineage: Eukaryota > Viridiplantae > Streptophyta > Pinopsida > Cupressales > Cupressaceae > Sequoia > Sequoia sempervirens. Next base: position 4,780 of record VDFB02365707.1, on the reverse strand, counting down.
TTATATGTCCTTTTAGTAAATTTTGGTGTATCACCATAGAGTTAGGTTTCATCACAAGTATTATTTCTTCCCCTTTTCCTTACAAGGTTAGTAGTCTAGGTGATACCAAAGGAAGTCGGCCTTCTCCGGAGGTTCTTTTCCATTTTTTTAGGTGACCCACAACCTGGAAAAGTTCCCATGTTTCTCTGAAGTATCAAGTTCTGCAACTTGATAAGGGTGCAATTTCGGTAGGTGATAGTATGTTTTCCTAAAACTAACCAGAAATAAACTGAATTGAATGGCTGCAAAGATTAGAAAATATTTGTTCTATCTAAAGGCGGGACATGGGATCAATTTCAGCAAGCTTCAACTAGACTCTGCTTCGCCTCGTGCTGGACAGCCTACACAAAGTCGGTGCAATTTTCAAGGGGATGGCAAGAAATTTTCAAGTTACAATCCGGCATCAAGATACCGTCAAGACAAGGCATACCACGACGTGAATTATAACTGAAGTTAAGCTTATACAATTTTCCAGTTGACCACACAAGGAAAACTTGCCGTTAGCAAGCTACTAGTGGTATGGACTAAAACGAAGTTGCCTTGATTAACACCACAAATCCACAGCTAACATCTACTTGCATGAAATGAAAACTACCCTACTTTAAGCTACTTTACGCTACTTGATGTAGAAGGGGGTAAGAAATCTCGCTAGCTATTCATAACAAAGACGAATTTCACCATCAATGAAAGATCTTTTATTATAACTTTCCTTCTCCAAACTATGCTAAGATATCAAACTATCTCTCTGCTCTAGCAAAATGTCTACTCTCTTATCTCTAGTTTCTACTTCTAATGAGTACAAATGATGGGGGAATTCCCCTTTTATAGATGGCCCAGTCCAATGGACGACTCGAATTACAATCAAATGAATGGCTCAGATTGAGCCACCTTAGCCCTAACCCTAAAAACTGCCAGGATGGGGAATGGTACAATAAATGAATCACTAGATTCCCACTCACTCCCAAAATAGTAAAGGCAATTAATTCCTACAATCAGTCTTCTATAAGGTCATCATCCAGAAGTGCATTCCCACTCTCCTCGTCCTTGGCTGCAAAATCAATGAACCTGGCAAGCACAGCCTCAACCTCCTGAACTGAGCAAGGCAGAATGTGATCCAGCTGAAACTCTAACATCGTGACCGCCTGTCTGTACCGTGTGCAAGATTTTCTCTAGGAAACCAAGGCATCCTATGTATTCTGAATTAGGCTGGAGAAAGTCGAAATATTTTCAAAGTCATCCTGCACAAAAGTCTTCACCTCCGAAAAGAAAGGTGGCAACCTACTCCTTAATCCATCAGTAGTCACCTCATCTGAATTCAGCCGTCGAGCAAAGATTGCCTCCAAGGTGTTCAGGACTCCATCAATGATGTTTGTCATAGCCTTCCTAACTCTAGCTGAATCTGCCTGTGCCACATCGAAGAATCCATGCCCTGTGACTACTGAAGAGTACCATCCAGCAAAATTGTGCCTATCACCCTCCTAAATAACTCCTCCATCAATCAACATTTGCAAGGGAGTATGCATCAATGCCTCTAGATGCTGAATAACTTTGCTCTAATAAACGTGAGCATCACCCTAGGCCTGATCAACTGCCTCCATTCATGCCATAATGTCGGAAGCTTGCTGATAAGCATGAGCAAGATCTTCCATGAATTTCTCTGTCTTGGCACAAACACTTGTAACTCATTTGTCTGCCTCCTATTCCATCTTCCTTAAATCTTCCAAGCCGCTAACTGGTTCTCTGGATAACTTGGTTGGAAGCTCAATCGCCAGAATCTCCTGCCCACAAGGATGAGACAAATGTTGCATGTATCCTATCAACGTCTTATGCTCCTTCAATTTCTTATACTTGCCTTCAATCCTGAGCAATCTGTCCTTAAGCGCCTGATAGGAGTTATCACACTCCTCAATAATCTGTACACCTGTGGGATGACCTAACTCCATGGTTGTGATCACATAATTTTCTGGCACTGCTTCATCTTGATCACAATCAACTCGTGGCACAGCTACGTGAAGGGTGCGAGAGCCATCTTCATCAATTGAGATTTTTGAAGATTTCCTAGCTCTCTTCTTTAGTGGAGGCGCACTAATCCGACTCAAAAAATCCTCCATCTCAACCGCTGTATCAACCTCTTCACTGGGGCTCCTTCTCATTCTATCTCTGAGCCAATCAGGTACTACCTGTTGTATATCAAACAGCTGCTCATCTCTAGTTTCCTCCTCACGGAATTCCTCTCTAACTTCATTCTAGCGAGGCTCATTGGCCTCTAATTTCTGAGTATCTCCTAAGACTGCATCATCCTCTAGATCCGTCTCTAGCTCACGCTGGAAGTGAGTGTCAATAGCAGTCTCCTCATCTTCCTCCTGTTGATCATTTCTAAAGGGTGCATTGACACTCTGCCGACTGATTCTCTTCTTGGTGGCTGATTTTCCTCATGTAATTCCTACTCCTGATTCAATGCATTTCTCTAATCAGCGAAAAGTGAAACCTCCTGTATGCTTGGAGAACATGTCTCCAATGGTGTGGGTGACTCTAACACAACTCTTGGAGGCTCCGGCTAAACTAGCTCTGGCCGAACTAGCTCCTTCCTTTGAGATTCTGGACCTCGAGTAACCTATTTCTTCCTACTGGTGGTGGGTGTCCTATGATCTCCCATCAAGTTGCAAGTCAAAGGAATTGACCTACTCTTCAATCTACTCACATGCCTTTCAACCTATGCTCTAGTGAAAGTCATAACTGGTATGCAAAGCATGTCCAAATCAGCTATCTCTGGCTCCGACCAATCTAGGAGTGGAAGTGGCGTATCTCTCACTGCCTCATAATCTGGATGGAGAACGTTCATGTCCTCATCCACTTGGTCCGATACTTGAATGATTTCACACTCCCTGATCATACCTAACGGTAGCCTTGAGAACATTCTTTTCCTGACTTCAGCTTCATCTGATGCACCAGCCCAGTAGTCCTCAATATTTGCCTTATGCTTGAACTCTTCTGACAGTATCCATCTGATATTGTTGTGGGGGTCATAATGCTGTTTGCTGGTGTGGTAAGAAAAATGAAAGAACTGAAGCTCATTTTCAGCTTCTCGGGCTGCCTGAAGTGAAGGACACACTTCATCTGAATTCCCCATGACAATTGGGAAGTTGATTCCTCCTTTCTTCTTTCTCTTTTGAATCTTATCGTAGGCAACAAGTTGCCTAGATATCTCTAACATCAAGATTCTGTTGGTTGGGTACTTAGGCAATCTATATGGGTATGAAGAAAAACCTTGCAGCCTGATGTAAGAAAACTTCGGAAACTAAACAAACCAACACCCATACCTTTCTATTAATTCTTGAGCTTCCCTCGAGATCCTATGATGAGTCCGTTGTTGAAGTGATCTCGTTATATGCATGGTAAAGGCATCATTGACCTGCCTGTAATGGGAGGTGCTTGTCAGGTGTAGCTACGGACAAGCCTCATGGATTTTGAACTGATGAGAGCCACAACCAACTGGCGCCTTATAGGATATTCCCTTATAATTCATCATACGAGCCAACATTTAAACAATGTAGGAGCTCATGTAAAAGGTTTTCATCCTCCTTAGATTCTGAAGCTACTCATGCAAATTGTCACTAATCATCACCGCCCAATTGATATGCTCCTTCCCTTCCAACACAAGGTTTATGTAATAGAACATCCACGACTCAAAAATAAATTCCTGGGAACAGCCTCCAACTCTACTAAGCATCATGATCAGGTCACAGTACTCCTGCTTCAAATCATCTGATATAATCTATTTCGAAAACTTTGTGCGAGAGGGCCTGGGTTTGTTCATCCAACGAGCGTTGATCATATCAACACATCTCTCGAATGTGGAAGCATACATCCACTCAGCACACTCTCTTGTCTTATAAATCATCCTCTCGTGTGATGGAATCCCAAAAGCTTCGCCAATAGCTACAGGAGTGAGGTTGGCGAACAATCTACCATCTAGTGAAATAATGGACCTGTGATCCAGATCGTAGCAGTTAGCACATTCCATCATCAGCTCTAGACACTGAATAGCTGGTGGAAAATCAGCAACTACATACAGCCCACTTCAAGCAATATTGTGCGAAGTGACTGAAGGACGGTGACTACCAACTCCCATCATCCGACTTTTGAAAGCCTCCATGTTGAAAAAGCCCAAATTCGTGTCAGCCAGCTTGCCCAATTTCAAAGTGAATTTAGACTCCGATAGGAAAGGCTTGCTCAACTTCTTGATAACAACCTGCCTGGATGCAACATTACTATCTCTACCTGTTGCTCTTACTTCAGCCATCCTGCAAAACAATAAGCGGTCATCAACAATTAACTTAGAAGAATAAAATAACAATGGGGCTGCCAATCAACTTCTAGAATTGAGAAGCTACAACATTATATTTCATCTGCAAACCTCAACTTCTCCTCTAACAATTTCGAACTTTCAACACCTAGAAAGTTTTCTTTAGCAAGCTTCAGCAACTTCTCTACTTAGATAAAATCGGTCAACTTTTCTTTCAACAACTTGCCAACATGACTTTTCAAATTGTAGCCTTACAAGTCTTCTCCACTTCAAATCGAACTTCTTCGCCAAGTCTCAACCTACACTGCAATCTTTACTTCAGAGCTAGAATTGAACTTGCCAGCTTGATGGAGAAAAATGAATAAACTCTCAGCTCATATAGCCAAGTTGAATTCTAGAAGGAGCTATCTTTATCTAGTTCATTAAACCTCCACT
>VDFB02365706.1:0-28868 GCA_007258455.2 Sequoia sempervirens | reverse complement strand
AGTGTTTTTTTTAGGATATTCCCATTGGACAACATTTAATGCCCTGTAATTCCTGACACCCACTTAATTTTCTTAAGTGGGACTAAGTTTCCAATAGGTTTGACTTAGTCCTTTTTGGCACAAAACTCAAAATTATTTCAATTTTCTGGTGGAATTTTGTCCTCTAACCCTTGAGGTCGACCTATGATGTGTTATTTTCAAGAAATTTAGTAAGAACAAGTATAAATAATGGTTTTTCATCTCATTTTAACCCCATTCATTCATCTCCAATCTCCTACAATCTTGCACTTATTAAGCATTCAATCTTACAAGCATTCAAGTAATCTAAGCATAATCAAGTCATCCATTGGAGCACTTAATTGCATATCTTCAAATTTATATATCTAGGGTTTGGTAAGTTTATGACATTACATGTTTTTTTATCACTCTTTCCATTTCATTTCTTTATCAAAGGTTTGATTACCAAAGTGGGATTTGACCAAGGTAAATCCCTATACTCTAACCCTTAACCTTTTTTCCCTCTTTGCATGTGTGTTTGTAGACTTTGTAGGTAGATTTATAAAATAAATAGATGTTGAAAAGTATTCAGGAAGTCATCAAAGTCAATCAAGTCAACATAACCCTAATTCAAGCTTAGAGACACTTTTTATCCCGTTTTCTACAAAATCAAGTAAGGACACCCGTCAGAAAAGCAAGTGCAGACTTGAGGCTACAAGATTCTATCCTCAGATTCCTAAAATTTGTAGGTGGACTAATTCACCACTACTAGTGGATTAGTCCCACTTCTAGGCCTAAAAAAGTGGTTTCTACATTTTTGGATACCCATTTGGCAGATTCCTATTCTGACAAGTTTTCCTAAAACTAGGACTAAGTTGCCCTGCCTAGTGTAAGTGTCCCAATCAGCATTTCTAGTCAATTTCTCAAGATTCCACAATCTCCTAGCATCAATTTTTAGATTCCAAGTGCATCTCTCTATTGTTGCTCTATTATTTCATCATTTTTAGGCATTTTCGCATATCTTAATGTGTTTTCAAACAAGTTGCATTTCTTAGGTTTTGCATCATTAAATCATTTTATTTTTAGATTAGTGCATTAGTACATCTTAATTAGGCATAATACATCTCATTTACATTAACTTTGATTGTATACATTTGTATTTTTTACCCCATTTTCCTTTCTCCTTTTAGGTTAAAAACCCTAGAAGGAGCTAAAGCAAGTGTGGGCAATCCAAAATCATTGTCCACACCTTCTTTATATCTCAAATTTTTTAGTTTGATAGTTTTGATATTTATTATTTGCTACCTCTTTAACTCTTGGTTGTACTACATTGCCATATCTTTCATTGTGAATTTTTATGGGTCTTCATTTCAAGATTCCCTTCATGCATAAATCATGGAATGAGTTATTTGTACACTTTATTAATACTCATTCTTTTACCTTATTTTATGACATAGATTATTCTAAATGTTCCATGAATAATATTGTAGAGTGAATGGAAAAAAATTATCCTTTATGGACCTTATACATGTTTTTTTCATTTTTGTTAGAGGCTTTTACTTTAGTATCCATGAATCATCAAGCTTTTACATATTGGGAGATGGAAGATGATAACACTTTAACCCTAATATCTCATAATATATTTAAGATATTCTTATCATTGTGATGTTTTCCTTGTGCTTGAATATCTTTTATAAGTATTAGAAGAGATTCCCTTACTCCTCTATAGATTCTCCTACATATTCTTCTCTTGGTTCATCTTTCCTTGAAGAGTATATTTGTGTGCACTTAATAGATTTACATGTTCAACCTTTACTTACATATGATGGTGTAAGTAAAGTTTGAACATGTGAATTGATTAAGTGAAATAAATTGAATTAAATTACCTTCTTGTACAAGGTCTGAAACATGGTCATAGTCATCTGATGCAAACACTTGATCATTATCTTCAATTGTTCTTTCATATTAATCATGTGCTTGTGCAGGTTTCAACAATCTTTGCTTCCACTCTTCAACCCATTCTATATTTTCACATGCTTCCCAATCTCCTAAAATAAAAAACTAAAAAAAATATGCAAGCTCCCTTGTCCAAATAGTCCATGTGCTTGCATTTGAAATCTTAAATGAATTCCATTTAGTAGATCCATTGATTGTCTCACATCAAGTCTAGGTAAAATTTTCTCTAATTCAACCAATCAAAAGAATCATCGAACTGTAGATTACTTGCTTGAACCAGGTGTAGATAATCTTGTATTGCACCAATCCACAATCCCACATGCATCTTTAAATTTTACTACATCTTCAAATTTCAATTGTTCTCTAGCAAGAATTCTTTTAACACAGGTGCCAACTCCATCATCTTCTTCTTTACCACATGTATAACTTCAAACAATCTCCACATATGTTGGACATTATGTTCCTTGTGAACCCTACTTAACCAATAGAACATTTGAGCATTCTTGAATTGTCTCATACAATTATCTGACCATATGAGATGTTTTGTCATTTGGATTCCTCTTTCTCTTAAATTTGTATAAAATATATATTGAAACAGTATTAAACAAACTCTAATGAGTGTAACTAATTTTCACTCAAATAGAAATGATACTCCCTCAAAAAAATTCTATCATCCTTTGTGCTATCATCTACATGTCTATAAATAATATGAACAAACATAGCCACTTGCACCGAATTGTAATATTGTTATTGGATTTCCTCTTGCGGAGCTAGAGTATAGTTTTCCAAAAAATCAACCACTTATAGTTTAGTGCCAACTGGAAATGTGTTTCTACATGCACAAAATTGGCCATCAATCCATTGAGTATGTTGAGAGTGTTTGACATATTTTGGTACAATCTTACTCTTAAATTTCAATATGAATGTATGTACACTAAATTTTTATGTAGTTAAATCACAATGCTTTCCATTTTTTCCTTCTTTTAAAGAATAGTCAACATTCCTAAATCTTTTAACATCCACTAATTGTTGTCCAAAATCATTATCAACACTTTCATGGATACAAACTCTTAAGAATGAAAGATTTCCACAATTAGTGCATTGTCCAGAAACACATGAACTTAAAAATAATAATTTCCCATTAGATCTTTCACAAAACAAACTTGATATATAAACTCCATTATTGTTTTAGCTGGCATATTAATACCACATTCCTACATAATCATGTTAGTACATGTAAAGTACAACGTATATATCGAAAAATATCATAAAATAACAAAATTGAATATGCATTTTACAACAACAAGATATTTGTTGCTTATTAATTTTACATACCAAGTTTTACATTTTTCAAAAGACCTTTGATTTATTTCAATATTACCAGGTAACACTAAATCACCACAAAATTTTCTATAAAATTCAGTTTGTGTTATATCTAATAGGTGTTTTGGATGAGGATCGTGAACTTTGGACCCCACTCTTAATTTTAAAACATCTCTAGCATTAGATGATACCCTAGTATTATCATGGCAATATTTTTGAATCAAAAATTTGATTTCAACATTCAATTTCATGTCAGACCTCGAATGTTGACCACTAAAACTCCAACATTGGTTGATTGGATCATTTTCTATTCTTTTTGTTCTCTTTGTTGCTCTTAGCAATGTTTTAGGATGTATTTTTAGAATTTCACTAATATTGCTTACCTTTCTTTTATTCAAAGTTGCTTTATTAACTATAGCAGTTGTTATAGCTCTTCTTGTTGCATTCTTATCTTTAGATCAACTATTTTTTCTAATAGACTCATTGGAACTAGTACTAGTAGACATAGCATGTTTTAGTGATTGATATTTTCTTCTTGGTTTAACAAAAATGCCTAACTTCTTCATTACTTTTCTCATTTTCCACATTCTCATTAATTGCATCATTAGTTGACATTGAAATGAAAGTTTTTTACAATTAAAGAATTATTTGTATAATCTACTAGCATGCATTCTTATTTGTCTCCAAGAAATATTGTTAGGAAGATTATCCAAAACATCACTTTCAATTTTTTTTTAAAAAAACTTCATTTTCAACATCACATCTTGGATTTTCATGTTCATTTTCATTTTCATTTTCAACTTCAAAACAATTTTCATTTTCATCAAAAAAATGGTTTTCATTTTCATTTTCAACAAAAGGATTTTCATTTTCATTTTCAACAACAAATGATTTTCATTTTCATTTTCAACAACAAAACAATTTTCATCTTCATTTTCAACAAAATGATTAAATTATTTTTAATTTCATTTTCAACAATTTGTATAAAATCTTCTTCTCTACAAATATTATCAATGTCAACATCCTTAAATCTAGCATCTTGTAAAACTTTTACAAACAAAATTTCCATTTCACTCAAAGGTGGATTTGAAGACATACTTGGATTTGTGTCTATTGAAACATTCTCCATAGCATTGAAAGGGGGATTTGAAGACATATCAGGACTAGTTTGTATAATTTTATTATTTTCCAAATTAACCTCTTGCAAATTATCATTTTCTACAACCATGGTCTCCTCAATATTTTTGTCTTCAATATTTTTGGAATTGGATGCTTTAGCATTATTCATTGATTGAATCCTCAGTTTTCTATCTCTTTTCCTCTTTTCCTCTTTCTCTCTCTTTGCTTCAATCTTTAGGGGTCAATACCTTCCTATCTTTCCTCTTATTATGAGCTTGTGAACCCATGATTATAAAATTATTAAGCACAAATGAATGTCAATAGTGAAATTCTTCCTCTTTTGTTCCTCCTTCAAACAAGTAGAAAATGAACACAATTCCACTCAAAAAATTGTTTCAATGATGCCTCCTTTCAAAAAATCAATTCAAATTGCAAGTTGAAGACCTGTAAAGACAAAACTTGATAGAAACTAGGTGAAATTGTCACAGTCAGCCATACATTCAAGTAGCAGAATTGGCAGTAACATTTTTCCAGTAAAAATTTAAAAAAGGGTCAAAAAAGAAACGGGATCTCGTTTAGTTTTCAACGGTCTAAATAATAAATAAAAAGAAATGGGATCCCAATTTACAAAACGAGATCCCATTTCTTAAACTTTGAATTTTTAGTCAAGTTTTTGGCTTGTTTTTAAGTTTGGGAAAAGGCTTGGGGACCCAAACCTAAGCTTTGGACCTGGTTTGACCTGCAACTTGAAGGTCATGTCAATTTTAGAGGAAAATAGTAACTTTGGACATATGTCTGAAGATCTTTTTTGCATAATTTTATGAAATTAAAACTCATTATAGATGAGACAATGTAGATTCCAAATATGCTTTTTTTTTTTTTTACAATTGGATTTTTTTTTATTTTTCAATTAATTTTTGATGAAACTGGTCCATAAACTTGAAATATCAAGGATTTTTAGTATTTTAATAACTTTTTATTAAAATATTTTTTGTAAAGCGAATTGCACGAAAATGTACTTCACACAATTCTTTTCAATTTGAAAAAAAAATCAAAAATGACGTACACAACAATTTTTCAAAATGACAATTATGGCCAATAAAAATTTAACAAAAAAATAATTTAATAAAAAAATTCAAAAAAATATCAAAAAACATGCTTCAATGAGTTACAAATCTTTTCCCAAAAGAATTTAGAAAAATACAATTATTTAGGTCAAAATATGGATGACATACACGTGCATGGTATGGTAAAAAAAAAGTGACTTTTAAATAGTGGTTTTTAGAAATTCCTATTGAAAATCAGTTTGTATCATCTAGGTATTGAAATAAATTACATATTTGGAAACTAGACTCTGAGTACTACATTTTATGATTAGTAACTTTTTTCAAGATTCCACCTCTAAGTGCTTCAAATTTTAAGGTCAAATGTGACAAATTCTGAAAAACAAGGAAAACACTTCCACTTTTTGGCCAAAAAGTGGACTCAACTTCTTGCCAACACCCTACACTTTCACCCGTGTCTAATGATGTGATTTTTAATGGTTATACTATTGGTGAAACTCTTCAAGATATATTCTCTCAATGGTTTCCTATCTATGATTCTTACCCTAATGATGAGCTTTATGGTGATTGTACTTCTATCACTAGTGATGTGAATCTACATACTATAACTTGTTTATGTTTGAACCTTCACATGGGGTCATTTCCCCCATGTAGCTCATGGAAATAATGTGTCATTTTTTTCATGGTCTATTGATGATATATCTAATGAAGAATATAGTACTAGTTCTTTATCTTCCCATGATGTTGATGATGAATCTTTGATCCATGATGATTTTGGTTCTCATTCTTCACATTCTAGTAGCCTGCCCTTGGGGTATTTCAAGGATTCTATGCATCATGATTATATAACGCCTCTTTTATAACTATGGAGATTCTATTTTAGTTTTTATGCTTTCATATTATAATTATTTGGGAAAATAACAAATAATTATCTTTTACATATATATATTTTTAGCAAACACATGACTCAAGCATTCATAAAGAAGTAAAATTGCATGAGGGTCTCTTACAATATTTACTTGGTTTGTGTGAAGATAATGTGCAATTATCTAGTTGTTTATCTCTTACATCATTCCCCATGAATACCTATGATTCCCCTACAAATCAAGCTATTGTACATGTTGAGCGTGATCATTTATATTATTTAAACTCCATCGTGAGTATAGTGGATTAGCTAGATATATGTATTGATTACTATGATCAAATACTTAATAAGGAAGATTCAACAAATGAGATATTACATAATCCTTTGGCATATGACATTTTTACTTATCCTTCACCATATTTTGTGTCAATGCAATTTACAAGGTATGATGGTATAGGCTCAATTCATTACTACATTTATAATCATTCCAAATTACATGCTTCACTTATTTTCATGACAATTTGCTTTCTAGGTTGTTTCCAACAAGCTCAAGTGGTCACACATTCACATGGTTTATTTCATTTCCACATATTCATATCACTTTCTTTTTGTATTTAGCTAGTTATTTCACCAAAAAAATCATTACAATATTGAGCTTAAGATAAGTGTTGCTAAAATTATGTGATCCATGAAAGAAGAACATAAGCTAGTTGAGGATTATGTGTTTAATATTTCAAGATTTGATTACTAGTTCATGATTTTCACAATTGTATATAATGAGTTCCAAAGTTAATTTATTCATGGTTTACTTCCACATATCAAAGGATGAGTGTCTTGCAAACCTAATCCATTTTTAAATTTATCAACTAGCATGTGTAAATAAGATCATGCTTTATTGGAAGAACCATATTTATCTCATCATATTTATTACACCCCTTCTCATTTTAGTGTTATATCATTAGTGTGAGACTTGGAAAATAAGGAAAATGATTATTTTTACATTATTTTCCCATTTAAAGTATCAACTTGAACACATCAAGCCAAAAATATCCAAAGAGTTCACTAGATTGGAGAAACCTCCACATTGGAGCATGAGCTTCATAGTTTACCTCTTAATAGACCGGATGATATTTCTAGTTTTGCATAAAAAAAGGTTAAGTATTTATGTGATTATCATTGCATACATTGTCATTCTACATATAGATTCATCAAACTCAAAATAATAAATTCTAGATATTATTGACATAAAAGTGATACATGTTTAGAACAGTCATGCACGTAATGGGATATTCATATAAAATTAAATTATTAGGATTAATCTGATGATGAAAATATTAGTCATATTACATGACATGTTGAGGCACCACAAGAAGCAAAGAAAGTAAGTTTTATGCATCCTAATGCTTCATATTCTATAGTTTCTTCCACTATGTGGATCTTAAAGAAGAAATCTAATAATATATAAACATAAACTGTATATATAGACCCTCCTCCATAAACACACAATAATTAAAGAAATTAAAATTACCTATTGAACCTCTTTCAATCATTTTTACTAAGATTTCCATTTAATATCATGAAGACCATCTATTTAATTAAGTTAATAGGGAACATAGTGATTATGAAGATGATATACTAGATGAATATCACATCATTAAATGAAACTTGAAGCTCCCATGAACTATCTTTTGTGCCTTGTACTCACACCTCATCTTGTTTATGCAAAATGGGCCCCCCTTTCTTTTTTCTTGTTTTTTTGTTCTTTTTCTTCTCTTTCCTTTTTTTTTTTGGTTTGGATATTTTCCTTTACTCTTTCCTTTTGTTTTTATCATCTTGTCAAAGTTTTAGGGTTTCTTTTGATGGCATCCCTTCCTCGTTGATTATGATCCTTGACGTCATTTATTTCATTGTCTTCTCACTCAACATTTTGGCCATTATGAGTTTCTTCATCGACATGATCTACATGAAAAATATAACACCCAATGTCTGATGGAGGTGGTGTCTTATCACCTCATTTTGAATTTAATCTCCTCTAACATGCATTAACGATGTTTAATGCACCATTTAATTTTTTTTTTTTTGGGTTACTTGCATTGATTTAGGTGTCATTTTATTGAAGTGATTTTTCTCTCTACATTTTCTTTGCAACTCTCTCATGAGAAATATCATTTCCACACAACTTTTTGTGATCTTTTTCAACTCATGTGTATTCTATTTTGTGTTGGTTTGTTCAACATGCTTCCATTTGGTTCATGAGTGCCTTGTTTGTTGGTGTGTGTCCCTACCTTTGCTCATCTGTGTTATTTTCAAGTGACTTTCAAAACGGTATTCAAATTAATGGTTGTTTTTGTAGCTCCTCATTTTTTTGTTGTTGCTTTTGTTTGTTCTTCGCATTTTGGTTCAGCTTGGGGAATTTTTATGATATTACCTTTTTTTATGGTTTTTCTTGGCAATTTTGTGTTCTTATTTTGGTTGTTTGTTCTATTTTTTAATTTTCCTTTTTCCTTTTTCTCTTTTGTTGAATCTTGTTTTTCCTCAACACATAGATTGAGGTTGTTTATGATTTCATCATCACACCTCATCAAGTTTTGTTTTTCCCTTTGGTCCTTTTTTAGAAGATTATTTAGCTACACCCAACCCCCAATGATATCACACTTTACCATTTAATTTCACTATCTTTTGGTCATAGAATATCAAGTGTACTCTTTAACACTTGTTGAAGATATTCTCAAAGTTTAATCCTCATCATCGACCCCCAACCATTGATGATATCACATTTCACCATTTAATTTCACTAAATCTTTCAATCATTGGATATTGGGCATAATCCTTAATGCTTATTGAAAGTATTCTCAAAGTTTAGAACTCATCCCCAATCCTTGACTCCCAAAGTTGGGTTCCCAAACTAATTGAATATTTTGATAATTAGATGTTGGCTGTACTCTTTTAACAATTAACAAAATAATCCTTAAAATATAAGAGTCCTTATCAATACCTGACTCTCAAAGTCAAAAATCAAAATACATAATTCTTGTAGATTTCACTCGTTGAGAATATTCATTACTAATTAAAATTGTTGAGCTTAAGGGTTAGATGACATCTCTGATTCCTAATGACTAAAACCTCTAAAATGCAAAAATATCAAATTTAAATATATTTTCTTATAATGTTTTTGATATAAAGGGATATTGATTTATAATTGTTTCAATGTTCAAACAATCTTTGTGGCTTTTATTTATCAGGAATCCTCCTTAAGCATAACCAATTTCCAAGGAAGATGATAAAGGTTCTATTGGATTTCCAATTCCTAATAATGATCGCTATTCTCTCTCATTTATTTTTAGATGATGGTCTTTGGGCGTTTGTCTTAATTCTAATGGTTTAATGGAACAAGAAATAAGAGATATCCCCAAAGTCACAATCAATACTTTGGGTCAATTTTGACACATATTTTGTTGATTTCTCTCTAGATAATGAGCCTTTTGGAAAGAAATTAGTGGTATTCTCAAAGCCCAATTCCCAACATAATGCAATTTTTACAAGTATGGATTTAAATATTTTTCCTTGCAATGAGCATGAAATAATTTAACTTCAAGACCTGATAAGGATTTTTTCTCAAGTTTAGCCAACAAGAGGCTTGAATTTCAAGTTTCATATGATGTTTTATCCTAATTGATGATGGTTTTTACTATGTAGGAAATATGCAAGGAGAAGGATAAAATATTCTCTCCTTACATGGACATTGGAGATACTAAACAACAAAAAAATACTAAACTAGGACAAGATACTAAACTAGGACATGTGGACATGAACGAGTTCTTAAGGAGAGTCCACAATAAAGAGGATAGAATAAATATGGCCACATCCTTGGCCAAATAAGGATTGGTAGAAGCAACAACATTTCCTATAGTAGCATATTTTTTTGAACTAGTGTTGACATGTGCACATCACTATGACCAAAGACATAGAAAGATCATTAGACCCTTTGTGGAGGTGGTAATGGATGTAAGTTCATATATGATATAAAGGGTGTTTAGGATCTTTAACTACCCAAAATGTGAGGTTATTGATATTCAAAAGGCACTATCTCATTATGAAAAGAAGAATGTGTCATGCCTCAATTTCATCAACAACAAACTCCTACTCAACCCTAAGAAATTGGTGTTGAAGATGGCCAAAGTGCAACATAGTAGTGATTTTAGAGATGATGCTAGGGATAAAATCACACTTCTTAGTAGGTTTTATGGATACCCTCATGCTAGATACTTATATCCTTGTGTTTGTTACTACATTCTAATAGTTATTGTTGACAAGAAGAGAGATTGGGAAATAATCATTAGTGGCACATTACATGATTAATTGATATATTTTCTTGAAATAACCAAATTCTACACATCTTATTTAGTATATTTGTTAGAATATAAGGAAAATTTCCTAGGATTAGTGGGGGTACTATCTCTCCAAATGGGAGAAACTAAAATTTATGACCACTACCCTCAATTAGAGTTGGAAGCAAGCAACAAGAATTATTGTATAGTAAATGATGATTTTATATATGCAATCATCAAGGGTCTGAAGAATGATTTTGCAAAAATAATCTCAATAGAGGTAATGGCCAAGTTGAATAACTAGGGAAATTGGTACATCCAATTCAAAACCTTCACTTACATTAGAGTGGAAAGCTTTCATAAGGCTCCTCTCAAACTATCAATATACCTTAGTGACTGGTTGATTTGTTAGAGCTTAGCGAACAATTGGTTAAGATCCATGAGATTATTATAGGAAAAAATAAGTTAGGATACTCCTTCCCCATTAAAATGGGAGTTTATTCATGTGTCAACATGCATACATCCAAAACTATAGAGACAAAAATGAGTTTGTGGACAATGAATCTTTACAATGATCTCAGGACTAAGTTTGACCCAATTGGGAAGATCAACAAGGTTATTGACTCATTTTACAAACATGAACTTGCCTTGGAGGACCATTGGTCAAACTGTGAAGATAAATATGAAGTCAGGATGAAGGACTATTACAAACTGACTATGGGTCTAATGAAAAGTTGTAATGTGGCCAAAGTGCCCAAATATTTAAAAGAGAATAGGAAAGTGTTGGATCCCATTTACAATGGTTAAGGGATTTTTAACCAACCAGTCCAAAATGTGGACTACTCAAAAGAAGAAGATGCAACCATAGACATTAGGGCATCCAATGTGATTGAATGTTCAAAATGATGGTTGGATTCACCTTTCCCTATGATAGAATTTACAAGACCCAAGGCCCATGAGAAACAACCCAAGAAAATTGGAGAATCATCCACTACCACAACTACAAAAGAAAATGTGGCATCAACCACAGTGGACTCAAAGAGGGAAGAGAGAAAGGAGAGCATAGTCATAGAGACTAGTGAAAAAGAAAGTGAAGAGGTTCCTCTTTAGAGAAGAAAGATAACAAACTTCTCAAACTCCTTAGTATTTATCTCCCTCCATGTCCCCTCTCTATGAATCCCAATCACCTAATCCTTCATCATCTCCTCCACATGAGTCTCATCTTCCATCTATACCACCATCTCCTCCATCACATACATCCATCCCTACTCTTCCCCCTCAACCTATAATTTATCCTCCTCACATTCTCACTCCTCCTTTACCACCATGGGATTCTCACATCCCTACTCATCCTTCACCTCCATTGTTGCAAGGTGTGTTCCCTTGGTCTCCTTGTGTTGTGTAGTGTAGCGCTATGGTTTGTGGCATGGCTTAACTACCTCCCATAGATTCATTACCTCTAGCAGTTGTATCGGGCATTAAGAGGTCAATCTTTTGGTGCAACAAGAACCATCTATGAAAAAATTGGTATCAGAACCTAGTTCATGGGTTCAAGCCCCTCACTTGTGTTGGGGGATTGTTGCAAGGTGTACACCCTTGGTATCCTTGTACTATGCAATGCAGTGCTTGGGTTCATGACATAGCTTAAATACCTCCCATGGATTCATTAACTTTGGCGATTGTATCGGGCATTAATAAGTCAATATTTTGGTGCAATGACAATTGTTTGTGCAACACTCCACATGATACCTACATTCCTCCACCTCTTGAGAAAAAGGATCAACTAGGTGTAGAAGAAGAAATTTTGAATGAAGGTGAACAAGAGAATGTTGGAAGGGAGGACACCAAACTTGAGAAGGGAGAAACTGAGGATGACCATGAAGATTCTCAAGCTTTAGCAAACACTGAGGTCATTCCTTCACCTTCACAGGAACTGACATCTATCCTCCCAATATGGTTAAACAATATAATTTAGAAAAGGAAAAGGACATATACTAAGAATAGGAGGATTTTTCCATTCTTGTTGAGGAATTTCAAGAATCCATTGGGGGAAAGAAAAGGGAATGAAGGCTTTCCATAACCACCATTAATGAGCAAGGTAATAGAATAGCACAAGTTTTTATCCCCATGGTTGATAAACCAAAGTTAGACATGGTTATTGGGGATTATCAAATGCAAAATATTAAGTTGGGAGCTCAAACTAGGGAGGAAGAAAAAAAATATTTGCAAATGGTTGTGTCTATCATCCTAAATAAAATGCAGAAATATGAGAACACCAAGGAAGATCTTAAAGATAAAGTTTCCTAGTTAACTGCTTATGTGAATCATTTAATTGGTCTTTATTGATTCAAATGCACCTTCTATAATCCTATAGGGTGCATTAAATAAGGATGCTCAGTTTCCATACCCTAAATGCCTCCTTTCCATTGCTAAGGAATGGAGAGAAGACCTACAAGCACTAGGAACTAGTGTAATACACAAGAAAACAATAAAGGCCCACCACTATATCAATGAAAAAGCTATCTTGGCTCATGAGATTGGGTCAGAAATAAATGAATACTTGCTCATGTGGGATGATTATATCCCAATGTTGTAGAAAACAAAATGTACATCTATAAAGGAGCTAATAAAGGTAGCAGTGATTGAAGAGGATGACCAAGATAAACCAAAGGAGTGATTGGGAGTCGGTCAATTAAGAGTTAAAGTTTTGAAAAAATTCAAGGACAAGCAAAACAAGAACAAAGGTTTATTTGATCAAGCTATGGTGAAGATATAGAAATTTATTGAAAATCTCAATTACATGTTTTGGGAAACCTAATCTATGGTGACCTTCTCAAAGATGATTAATGAGTTTGTAGAATCTCTACATAGTCTGGTGTCTAAAAGATCCATTGATCACATGTAGTAAAAGGAGGACATTCAGAGCTTCCAAGATGAGTTGGAAAATTTGGATGAGCTACAGGAAAAGCCCAAGAGTTCTACCTTTTTTAAAAGGATAAAACTACAATATCATAAGGGAACAAATATGAATGACTTGAATGAAGATGATTTTTTGAAGAGTTTTCCTATCTTTAAATGATGTTACATCAAACATTTATTCCTTCAAATAAGTTGTAATAAATTAACGTCCAAATTGGAAAAATGTTGGTGTGGCATTGAGTTTTCAATAGATCTATAGTTGTTTCGATAGCTTTTAGTTAGTTTCAATTTAGATTTCTTGATGACCATTAAATTTTTCCCGATAGGGCATTATTTTCCTTCGATCTCTAAAAGATCATAAAATTTAATGATAGGTGGTGCTAACATCATCATGATGTCACATTGACATCATTGTGTGATCATCCTCTTTGTCCCCTCCTAGCCCCCATTTTCCCTAAAGGAGCATTTTTTTTCTTTTTGGATAACTTGGGTATACGGTATCAAAATTGGGCAAATGAGATATCATTGGAAAGCTAGTTATATGAAATTTTTAGTGGTGCAAGTCTTATTATCATGCTTTTTTTCTAGTCCTTGGTATTCTTATTCAAAGTCAGATCTTAATTTTTCACTTTCAAGCTCATAAATTTTTTCTTGTATCTCCATTTTTTGTGACTCAAGTAGTGTTGAAAAGGTATTTCAAAGCTCTTCAGATTTATTCATGCACATTTTCCAAAATCCACCCCAAGTATTTTTCATTTATTATTTTATGTTTTCACACTTTGCTTAATTACTTGGATGCTTTGCTACTTGGAAAGGATTTGTTTGTGTAGAATAACATCATTTGATTTGCTTTATTAGTACTAAGATTAGTAGTCTATGATTTTATCATTTGAGTGAGTATCATGGGTTTTTCTATTCATCCTTCTACATATGATCAACTTGGATAAGGATAACTATGAGTCTTGGTGAAATGGGATCCTAATACATCTTAGGTGGCTTGAAATTTTACCTTATCTATATGGACTCGTACCTACACTAGACACACCAGGGATTTTATCAACATTGGGTATCATCAATGATCATATTGTAGGGGTTATATGTTCTAGTGTTGATCTTGACACTATATATGTTGTATCATACATTGAATGTCCACACATACTTCAGACACAACTTTGGGAGATGTGTGGAGACCCTCTTATCTCTCCATACCTAGAGGATCCTATTGCAAATTACATACCATTTGATGATGATACTATAGAGGATCTTGAGTATATCATAGGTCTTGCATGTTTTGATGGTTCAGAGACTTTTCTTCATGTTCCCACTCTTCAAATCAAGGCTACATCATCATCACCTATTATTCCTGATCAATTTGACATCACCATATCTTTGGCCCCTATTGATTCAGTATAACAGGACATCATACATCTTCCAGACATAGCTACTTGGGATTTGTATCTTGCAGGCATATCATCCTTGTTTGTTTGAGTCCTATATTGCATATTTGGAGGATTACTTTGAGGACATTCATCTCCTCTTTGTTGATAGCCACATCAACATTGTTGGCCCACCATCTTCATCGCCTTTGTAGCTTGTTCTACATCAGTCTTCATAGGATCTTGGATCGACATCATCACTTTCCAACATGTGGATATGTGAGCACTTTTTAGAGGAACAAATCATTTGGATTTGGATTCTTGATTCACCCATTCTTTTGGATTGGCTTCTCCAATCACCAGTGGATCTATTTCTTCCTAAGGGGAAAAATGTTGTTTGTAGGCAATAGATCATAAAATGTCTTCAAGTGTTCATCATTGGCATGGGAGCTCTTTCTTTATGGGTTGATTCATATCCTCATATTCTCTCTCCTATCAGGGGGAAATCTATTGTACTTGTGTGATAGAAGTAGTCCTTGGGGGGTCACATTGAGTCCTCCTATCCTTCTTTCATAGTTATTTCTTTTTCTCTCTTTTGGAGATGATTTTTTCCCATGTGGTTTTCTCAAGTTATGAGAGGTTCATTTATTTATACAAGGGTACCTCATTAGGACTTTTATCTAGGATCCATTCATGCATCCATCATTGCATTCGACTTCAAATTTTTATTGCTTCTCCCTAAGTTGATCTTAAGGGGGGTGTTGGAGTAATCAAGATAATCACTTGATAATTAATTAATCATTAATTAATTATTAAGTCCCTTATTACTTTATTCACTTAAGCTAAACTTAGGAGTTTTTTTCTTATTAGTTTGAACTAAATTTAGGATAAGTTGTCTCATTGCATCAAATTATAACACTTGTCAATGTCTAGTCAAATCCTCATCTAGGGTTTGCTTTTGCATTCTCTTATAAAGCTTGCACATTCATTGCAATAATTCAATTTAGAACCATTCAAGTTAATACATTGCACATATTAGTGCTCTTCTCGATTCAATATTTTCCCTCTTGATTGCATAGCAAATCAATTACTTTGATCTCTTGCTTGTGACAGGAACTTTGGCTGTAGGGATTTTTGGGAGTTGTGGGGTTCACTATAAAATCCAACATTTGTCACATGATGATTATTGATATTTATAAATTTTAAATTATTTTACATTTTTTTCTTTTCCTCCAAATTTATTGTAATATTTGCATGCAAGAGATTAGAGGGTGAAATAAAAGGTCACTCATATTCCTTTTACGAGTTGTTGGAGTGAAGAAGACACTAAGAAGGGGGGGTGAATCAGTGTCTTAAAGAAATTTTAACACTTGCCTTAGAAAATGAATGATTTATGCTTTTAATATTTTAATGATAAATACATTCATGAATTGAATGCAATCATTAAAAAAAACTAAACCAAGAAATATTAAAGCAAACCAAAGATCATCTTGAAATATTATCATATCAAAGCAATGAGACCACAACACAAAGAATTTGACAAGTGGAAAACCCTCTAGGGGTAGAAAAACCACTCCAAAAAGGATGCCTCACTGGCTTAATCTGAAAATTTTTATGTTTACAATGCCTCACTAGCAATACTATCTCACTGATAGATTTCAAAATGCCTCATTGGCAATAAAAACAATGCCTCACTAGCTTTTCAAGATTGTCTCACTAGAAAATAAAACAATGCCTCACTGGATTTTCAAGAGTGCATCACTAGAAAATTCATTTTAATGGCAAACAACATAGAAAGTAAAATACGGAGGGTTTCTCTATTTCCCTTCACATCAGATATTACTCTCATTCCAATACATTTAACATATTAAAGATTCATTTTGGAATCTCTAAAATATTAAATATATCATAAATACAAATAGTTTTGCATCATATTTGCAAAATTTCAATTACACAATTCGGTTTTCCCTCCAACATGATAATTTTGTTAAAAGCATCAAACTTAAAGCAGTGATCAACCACTGTTTATATAGGTATACAAAAATTCACATATGCTGCCATCTTTTTTCATCAAAAACTAATTGCAATAATTGTTTCTTCAAGATACCTATATACAATGACAGGTAGGCTACACATTATTTTGTTTGACAACAAAACAATTATAAAAACATATTATCTCTTTACCCATTGCAAGAAATAAACCAAAACCCCAAAAAACCAATCAAGGGTTTTGAAAAATAGGCACCATTAACCTCTGAATTTGCAACAAAAAAGTTCTTAACAAATGCCCTTTGAATAAACAGATTTCTACATTCTTTTAGATCCATCGTTCACAGAAGATAGTGAAACAAAAATTACCATGAATATTAGCAACTGACATGATTAACATTGAATAATTTTAATCAAATTGATAACTACCTGTCAACAAAAATAAATGGAAGATATTACCTATAAATTCAGCTTGCAAGAAACTACATGTTGACAATTAGAGCAATGTCATGTACAAGAGATATCATCATCATATGCCTACTAACCCTAACTCCTCATGAGTTTTCTTCAAAAAAAATGATAACTGACGTAATAAATTTGTGTTCAAGTAGTTTCTTATGTTTCCATCGAACCCTAATGCATTTGACATGTGCTGAAAAAAATGTGTCAATGCGCCTTTTCAATATTATTGTGTCCCCTTTAAACATCTTTACCATCAAAACCAAAACATTATCATTTTGTTGGTGTCTATTCTTTTGTTTCCACATGCAATCAAATGTTATAAAGCCCAAATGTAAAATGACTTTTGAAATAAACAAATATACTGATAATGATTTCCCAAATAATATAAATCTTATAAGGCTCAACGTAGTCAGTGTTGACTACCATGTGAAACAAACAACCTTGTCAGCCTTGTTGAACATATAGACCTTTGTCTATGCACAAAGTCTACATGAATTTAGACTTTTCAACCACAATTATCACCTCTACTAGCTTGAGAACTTTGCACTAATCTTTATACCTTGTAGACAATCAAAGTATTGCACCTTAAATACCAATGCCATCTAGATGAATCATGATCTTGTAATGATACCTTATTACAAGATACAAATTGATATTGTTTGTATTAGAAAAACAATGTCTCATGTATTGTGTGAATGATAAAATATTAATGGCATATCAATGGACTCATTGATAGAACATTAAGCCCCTTATCAGCAACACAATGCATCTGGCATTGAAATCTAATCAAGTATTAGCATGTATCAACTAATAAGATAACATAAACCACATGAATAGTGTAACGTCTAAAAATGAAACAAGCCTTTTGCACAATAGACAACAAGAATATTAGTAGATTAAAAGCACACATGCATACAATACTAAATCTAACATGAAAATTCATACGTTAAGCAACAAAGAATATGGGAAAGTAAAAACGTAATTAAAACTAGAATGATCTCACCAATCTTCAAACGTATTTCCACGAATTATCTCGATTGCCCTTCTCCATTTCGCTTGTATGGTATAATTGCCCTCAGATTTTCAAGTAATTCGTGCAAGTATAGCCTAAGGTAGTGATTAGCAAAATATCGAAGATTCAAGACAAAAGTGCTCTCCAAAGTTATCAAATTCGCGAGAGAGATTGGAATGAAGAATGACAAATCAATTTATAGAAAATTGATTATTCGAATGACAGGCCAAGATTGAAAGATTAACGGACGATTGAGATTGACTGATTAGTCATGCATTCAGATAACTGACAGTAATGACATGAGTGATTCGAATTAGAAATAGAATTAAAGATTAAATAAATGATTTAATCTTCAGTTCGGCATTCGAAAACATTAGAAATATCTTTGCATGACAAAGATAAAGATTGATTAAAGCAACTCTCTGTTCGAACGCATGCACAACACTTAATTAATTAAATAAGAATATTTAATTAATACGCATGTACACGCAATTGAGTTAGAAGTGGACGATTGCATGATTAGACGAAGAGATTACTCGAAGACGCCACTCAGACATTAAATCAATAGTTGACTGAACGATTAAATTAGATGTCGAGTCGAGTAAAAGTGAATACTTAGATAACTCACATAATTATCTAAAATATAGAAGAATGTGTTAAAATAGAATTAATGAATTAAATAATTCATTTAATTCAAAACAATATTCGAAGGATAATTAAATAAATAAGATTTATTTAATTAAATGACGAAAGGATTTAAATGAATAATTAAATAAATTATGAATTTATTTAATTATAGTCAAAATATGATAAAGAGTAAATTAAATAATGATTTATTTAATTTAATCAAGAATAAGGTTAATTTGTAAGATAATTAAATAACAAGTGTTTATTTAATTAATTAGAAGAAATGAAGAAAAGCGAATTAATTAAATAATTGAGATTATTTAATTAATAGATGAATTAATGTTAAGATGAATAATTAAATAATTGACATTATTTAATCATGACCATGAAGAATAAGAAGTATGAAGAATATTGAAGTCGCAGGCCTAAACCAGATTTCGGTGTCTACATTTGCCCCTCTTTGATACAATGTCGTTTAGGCGTTGTGTCAAAGAAAATCAATGAAAATATGCCCCAGCCAAGCTCCGGATTAGAACAGGTGAAGGTATGCCCCCTCGGGAAAATTGACAATTTTTTGAAATGTTCAGAAAAATTTGGAAATGCGCCCGATTAGCCCAGTAGATAGGCAGAAATGCAATGCAGTTGACGGAATTGGGTTCGGAAACGGGAGGGACGGGTACGGGATGATAGAAAATGGAAGTTTGCATGGCCAGAAGGAAGGAAATGCCACCTAAGTCTAGGTATATATTGGAATTGGGGTGAAAAACTATTCATTTGCACCCACTCAGCTTAGAGATTTGAAAAGTTTGCTCTGACTTTCAGCGAGGATGTCTCCAGTTCCAGCGACCCATCATCGTGCCTACAGGATCAGGACGTTCCAGAGACCAGCCGGCGCGGACCCCCCGGTATGGACCTAAAACTTGCCTTTTGAAAATTTTTAATTTGCGCGTATTTTAAGGTATTTATTGCATTTTTTGTTATGCGTGTCATTTTAATTTGCGACGCATCTGTATGCGCGAACGACACATCTGTATGCGAAAAGCCGCATTTTCATTTTAACGCCGACCGGTTAGGCTTAGTTGAAAAAAATCACCGCATGTGTTTTTTGTGTGACGCATTTGTTTATTGTGATACGCATTTGAAATTTAGCTACGCATGTGTATTTTATGATACGCATTTGTTTATGTTGAAACGCATTTGAAATTTTGCAACGCATTTGCATGTTTAGCGACGCATTAGAATATTTAGACACGCAACTGTCATTGTGCACCGCAAATGTCATTTGTAGCATGCATTTGATAATAATTAACCGCATTTGATTAATAATGACGCACTTGTAATTTGTGGACCGCATTTGTATAAAAGTGATGCATGTGTTTAAAAAATGACGCATTTGCAAAATAACGACGCATTTGCATTTTATGCCAAAACACTCATTTTTCACTAGGGTAGATGATTCAGGCTGACATGAGGCATGTTTTTGCAGGTTGTTCTTGACCCTATCTACACACGTGAGTCGAGACCCATGACGTTTCGATTCAGAGACAGCTTACGGCCGGCCGAGCGACGGACTTTATGGCATTTGGGTTTGTTGCACGTGACCGATATGCCCCAGATTAGGGCAAATCGGGGTTTACTGACAGCACTTTGCGAGCGGTGGCACTCAGAGATGTCTTCCTTCCATCTTCCGACTGGAGAGGCTACAGTGACCTTGGAGGACGTATATAGGATTTTGAGACTGCCTATTAGAGGCACACGGGTAGTCTATGATACCCAGAGGGGTATAGCGGAGATGTGCAGATACTACCCCCACGCTGACGTTAGACAGCTAGGGATAGATGATTATGAGATCAGATGGCAGGTGTTAGCCCAGAGGTATAGACAGTTAGACTGTCTAGTGGCGACACTGATAGGTGGGATTGTACTGACTGACCGCCGAGGTCATAGATTTCCTGTGGGATGGGGTGAGATGCTAGTAGGCATGCTAGAGCACCGAGTTGTATATGCTTGGGGTTCGTGTGTGCTGGGGATGCTATACTTCCATCTTCATGACATTGCCTATAGAGAGGCACAGTCGATGAGCTGCGGTACCACACTGCTGATGGTATGGGCATGGGAGCACATCGCTATCTTTAGACCACCAGTGACAGTAGATCTAGCTCGGGGAGCGCCCTACACCTTTCGGTATGCGGGAGCTACCACTCAGCACCACATTGGAGACACGGGCTACTATAGACATGCTATAGACCGAATGTAGGAGTTTACATGGAGACCATACCGAGACTGCGAGGTGTGGTCAGATGAGGGCGAGCATTTGCCATATTGTCGACAGACACAGTATTTGGTGGGACGGACAGTGTCCTATATGCACATCATAGAGCGACAGTTGTCGGACCGGGTCCTGAGGCAGTTTGGAGAGGTACAGGATGTACCTCGAGGGAGAGCAGAGTTTGCTCGGTCCTCACGAGAGGTCCTGTTATGGGGGCCAGAGATTCCAGTTGCCACTGCAGAGGTAGATATTGATGGGTTACAGGCACAGGTATGGGGATGGAGGGGTGGACCAGCAGATCCAGGGACGACTCCAGCCTATGATCAATGGTGGGCACTACACAGGCCGACTCCTTTGACAGATCCAGGCCAGCCAGCACCAGTAGAGCGGCGGGTTAGAGGTCCCAGAGGCAGACGGGGCAAAGGAGGTGGTCGAGGAGGTAGAGGAGGCCGAGGTGATGGTGGGATGATGGCAGAGGTGGCCGACGTGGAGGCAGGAGAGGGAGGCGTGGTCGACGGGGACGAGGAGCAGCCTTGTCACCGATCCGAGAGGAAAGGGGAGGAGAGGAGGATGTGGCCATGCTAGATGTGTGGCGGTGCCAGCTGAGGCAGTTATCCCAGACATCCCTGACATCCCAGCAGAGGCAGAGGCAGGTGCCGAGGAGGCAGTTGTAGAGGAGGCCGTCGGAGAGGAGGCAGAGGTAGATGCCCTTGGATTGTTAGGTGCCTACCAGGAGGATGATGAGGAGGAGGATGATCACGAGAGAGAATCAGATCAGATCCGGAGGAGATGGACGAGGAGGAGGATGAAGGTCAGCCGGGATGAAACGAAGCTGACGCCCGACAGCGATATATTCTACGAGCCCGAGGTTGCCTCCTTGGAGGAAGCGGATATAGGAGTGTTGTCATGAAGATGCCTGGGGTGGAAGAGGCAGAACCTTGTTGGAGAGGTCGGTATGGCAATGAGGCGGAGATTCCTGAGCTTCGAGGACGTATATGCAGAGGACCATCGGCCCGGCATTTGCGAGAGAGTTGGTCGAGGCCCGAGGGAGATATGCGAGAGACACAGTATGGTGAGGTTCCCTTAGAGAGACGGGCTCCTAGCTTTTCAGCGGCACAAAGTAGTAGGTCTCAGACTAGGACCCACACACGGACAGTGAGCACAAAGGGAGTGGATCAGCCACGCAGAGCAGGGCCATATGACAGACCTCCCACAGCTCCGAGATCAGCAGGTTCCCACCATCAGTCTCCTACACACTCCCGACATGATGGTAGTGGCAGCTCAGGATAGAGATACAGTTTTGAGGTCCATTTGAGACATTGTATTTTGATCCGATAGCCTGCGGGCTTCCATGTATTTATGATACATTATGACATTGTGATGTGACACATATGAGCGATATGTATATATGATTTTGGTAGCGATTCTTATGATATGCATTGTCTATTTATTGATTATGCAGTCTTGATTTATACATGTGATGTCTATATGATATGCCTATGTGATGGATGGTTGTATGTACTTTTATGTTGTTTATGCAACTAATGTGATAAATTTGATTCTATGTGACATATGATTCTATATGATGATGAGATGGTATGTGATGTTATATATATAATGACATGTGATGCTATACAAATGTAATGTGATGTATGTATTTATAGTTTATTACTTATGATATGCAATGTTAAATGATGATTATTGTCTATTATGCCATGATAATCTAAATGTGACATATGCCTATATATATGTATGTTTCTAACATGTATGTTGATGCAGGATGATGTATACCATTTTGTGTCACAGGACTCTGTCATAATGCAAGAAAGAAGAATTGTTAATGCGGAATGGAAGATCGACAAAGAATGAAAAGACAGAAGATAAATGTTAGTGTTAGGAATCTTTGATATTTTACCGTATCACAAAAGGTATTGCACTTTATCATCATTGGGCGAGACTAATACAAATGGAGACAAACACTAGGATATGACATAAATCAAGGTGTGCAAGGTCATCCACTTGCTAAAAATAGAGTCACAGACAAGGATTGTCACTAACTCATACTAAGGACACAAGTTGCCCCAGTCTTTTTGTCAGGACAAACCATAGACAGCAAACAAAAGAAAAGATAGGTCATGAGACGTCATTGCTCCTCTAAATCCTTCATGGGACATCCTTGAGGAAACTAGTAACATGACTCAAAATCAAATTTAAAAGACAATCGACAGACAGCAGTCAAAGAAAATAGAATTCTGATACGTCGTTGCTTCTCTAAATCCTTCATGGGACATCATTGAGAAAGCTAGTAACATGAATCCTAGTCATCAATTCAAGATAAATGATAAGATAAATAAGCCATATAGTCAATAAGCCAATGAAAATATTTGCCAAAAACATGATTTGTTTGTTTGATTTGTTTGATTGATAGAACCTGATTGTAAGAGATACACATACCGGATAAGACTGTGAGTCTGGTTTCGATGTTATGACTATCTGTATAAGGCATGACAAAGCCTGGTTTCAGAAAGACATGTATCGTATAAGACGTTGAGTCGGATGCCGTTGATGTGATAACCTGTGTAAGGCTATGTTTGATTGTTTGACCTTGTTGATTACGCAGGAAGGACACATCCTGAATAAGACATAGGTTGATTGTTTTGATAACATCTGTTTCCAAGAAGGACACATCTTGTAGCAAACGGTTGGTTGATCTGTTTGAATTGTTTTGTTTGGCAAGTTGTTTGATATGGCTCAGAGACATTGCTGACTTGTTCACCAGAGTAATGCATGACTTGATATGATGTGTGGACAATTGACCGTGTGTGATGACAAAACCCTAAAGGACTGACCTAGTGCGGCCTTGGGGGCTCATCGTGTGATGTGCCTTGCCTACGTTGTACACACAGAGACCTCGTAGTTCGACTTGACTTGACTGACAAGACTGACTACAAATAGAAGACGTGTGTGAAAGTGAGAGCGACGAACCCTAATGGACTGACCTAGTGTGGCCTCGGGGGCTCATCGTGTGATGTGCCTTGCCTATGTTGTACACGCAGAGACCTCGTAGTTCGACACTACCAATGACCTTGTTATATAGGCAGATGTATTGACGCATGACTTTGTACAGACAAACCTAAACGGACTGACCTAATGCCTCGGGGGCACCTCGGCAGATGGCCTTGCCTACGTCCAGTCGCAGAGGCAACGTAGTTCGACAAAAGACAAAGACAGACAAGTGCGACGGACTCTGACTCTGTTTTTGGATTTTTGAATTTTTTTGATGTTTTTGTGTTTTCTCAGGTCATTTTGCGATGTTTTTGGATTTTCTTATGGTTTTACGTCTCCAACATAGCCAATGTAAGAACCAATGTGACGCAGGTCAAGTGTCTGCCCCCAGTCGAGTATAAGACCAACTGACTATGAATAGGGTAAGGTGGCGGATATGAAATGCTCTCGATGTCAATCGTTCCAAGCTATGGAAAAGACTACCACTTATTAGGACGAATATATACAAGTGATGGACATAAAAGGTAAAAGATATATACAGGATAGTGGACTATGTACACGAATGTGGACTATGTATAGGGAAGTGGACTATGTACAGGGAAGTGGACTATGTACAAGGAAGTGGACTATGTACAGGGAAGTGGACTATGTACAAGATAGATTAGAATAATAGTAGACAAAGGAGCAGGGTTGAGTACACATGGCGCCTGTTTGCCAGGTTTTCACCATGGTACCTATCCAAAGTGCCACCGAAGTGGTTTTCACCATTGGATGATTGATTTATCTTTACTATTTTCCATATTAACTAATTTTTTTGGTGTTACCAAGACGCCTGTTTACCAGGTTTTCCCCTTGATAACGATTTTTTTATTTTATGATTTTTTTGTATTTTTGCTAAATAAGACAAAGGCTCCCAACAGCTATGCGTAGAACTTCTTCAGATGCATACTATTGATTGGTGAGGACAATGGTTTGCCTTCAGGAGTAGAGAGTTGATACGCTCCTGATCCAAAAGCTTCTGTAACAACATAAGGTCCCAACCAATTAGGTTCAAACTTTCCTGGTTTGTCTCTTTCTGCTTGATTCTTTGGATTCTCCATTAAAACCAAGTCACCAATGTCAAAATTTATGTTTAAAACCCTCCTGTTATAGCTACGACGAAGGCGGTTCTGATATGCTTGGAGATGGTCCAGTGCCTTCTGTCTACGCTCGTCCAGGAATTCTAACTCATGGAGTCTCGACACTCGGTACTCTTCATCGTCAATGTGGCCCTTCAGTGATACCCTTAGGGATGGAATCTCGACCTCAATAGGCAAAATGGCTTCAGATCCAAAGACAAGTGAGTATGGGGTAGCACCAGTGGGAGTACGGATACTTGTACGATAAGCCCATAAGGCAGGGTTAAGCTGTAAATGCCAGTCACTACCAGCATCATTGACAGTCTTCTTGAGGATTCTAATGATGGTCTTGTTAGACGCCTCCGCTTGGCCGTTACCTTGTGGGTAGTATGGAGTAGAGAAGTGATGTTGAATATGAAATTGATCACACAAGTGACGGACTTCTTGGTTCTTAAATGGGCGGCCATTGTCAATGATTATAGATTGAGGGACACCATACCGACAGATGATATAGTTTAAGATAAATCTAGAAATCTGTGTGCCGGTAATGTATGTCATAGGAATGGCTTCAATCCACTTCGTAAAGTACTCAGTGGCAGTGATAATGAACTTGTGTCCATTAGATGAGGTGGGATGGATCTTACCTATGAGGTCGAGTCCCCATTGGGAAAAAGGCCATGGTGACGTGATAGGGCGGAGCTCCTATGCCGGGGCATGTATCAAATCTCCATGAACTTGGCATTGGCGACATTTTGTTACAAAGACATATGAGTCTTTTCCATAGTAGGCCAATAATAACCCAGTCGCATAATCTTTTTAGCTAAGGTAGGACCGTTAGAATGGGATCCACATATACCCTCATGCACCCCACGCAAGGTTGCTTGTGCTTCAGTAGAATCAAGACATCTCAGTAGGGTATTATCTAAAGCACGTCTATATAGGGTGTCTCTGACGATGGTATATTTGGCTGACTTGCGAAGGAATGTCCTACGTTGGTTATTGGATAGGCCAATGGGGATGACTTCGGCATGAAGGTAATCATAGATTTCTTTGTACCATGGGGAATCAGGACCAACAATGTCACACACCATTTCAGAATCTGGGATATCATAGGCAGGGACCAAAAGTTGTTCGACCGAGAACTCAAACTTAGGCACGTTGTTAGGAATGTCAAGGAGTGAGGCAATTGTAGCCATAGCGTCTGCTGCTTTGTTTAAAACATGAGGTATCTGATGAAACTTGACTTTGTCAAAGTACTCTTTAAAACTATCAGCCATGTGCTTGTAGGGAACAAGCTTTTCATCCTTAGTCTCATAATCATCATTTACCTGTCTTATTACTAGTTGAGAATCACCATATACCTGTAGGTTCTTGATTTTCCACTTGACTGCCATGCGTAAACCTGTCACTAAAGCTTCATATTCCGCCATGTTGTTAGTGCATGGAAATGCAATCCTGAATGATTTAGGGATGGAATCACCCTGTGGTGTGATAAACAATATCCCACCCCTGAACCATGATTTGTATGTGAGCCATCAAAGTACAGTTTCCATGTTATGTTTGTGTCAAATGTGAATATGAACTCATCAGAAAGTCTGCCACTAATGGGTGATCTGCTATATTGGTGCATCAGCTAACTGATCAGCAATGACCTGTCCTTTAATAGCCTTTCTTCTACATACTGTATATCATACTCACTAAGTATCATGACCCACTTGGCCAGTCGTGCTGTTAATGCTGCCTTACTAAGAAGATATTTCAGAGGATCTATTTTAGCAATCAACATTGTTTGATGGTTTATCATGTAGTGTCGCAGTTTTTGGGTAGCAAATACTACTGCAAGACAGGCACGTTCAATGTTACTATAGTTGAGCTCATAACCAACCAAAGTCCGACTGATATAATAGACTGCCCTTTCATGACCTTCATCGTCATTCTATGCAAGCAATGCTCCGAGTGATGAATGGGTTGTTGTGATATAAAGAATCAATGGTCTTCCTTCAACAGGTGGCATTAAAACAGGTGGTGTAAGTAAATATTCTTTAATCAGTTGAAAAGCCTCTTCACACATAGGTGTCCATGCAAAGGGTACTCCTTTCTTAAGTAGATGTTGAAAAGGATGTGTCTTGTCTGTTAGCTGCACTATAAATCTTTTGATAGATTGCAACCTTCCCTGTAATGTCCTTAGTTGACTGAGATTGTTGGGTGGTGGCACGTCCATAATTGCTTTTACCTTAGCTGGATCTACTTCAATGCCTCGTCTAGAAATGATATAACCTAACAGCTTTCCTGACTTGACTCCAAACACACATTTCTTTGGATTGAGTCTCACATTATACTTCTCTAGCCTCTGAAATACCTTGTCTAAAACCTATAAATGTTGTGCCCTTGTCTTGGATTTTACAATAAGGTCATCGACATAATCCTCCATACAAGTGTGTACTAGATCATGAAAGATAGTAGTCATGGCACGCTGATAGGTTGCTCCTGCATTCTTGAGTCCGAAGGGCATAACATTCCAGCAATATGTTCCCCAAGGACAAGTGAAGGTCAGTTTTAGGCTGATCTTCGCTACCTGGACCGGTTATATCCCCAGAATCCATCCATAAGGGACAACATTAAGCAATTCTCACAATGTCAACTATCATGTCTATATTAGGCAAAGGGAAGTCATCCTTAGGGACAAGCTTTGTTGATAATATTCTAAAATCGGCAGATGCGATGCCCCCAAATTGGTTTGGTGATCGGTACAAGATTGGAAATCCACCGTGATAGTCAATAGGTCCATGAAATAACGCTCAACAATTTCTAAGTTCTCACTTTGATCTAACTTCAGGATGCATTTTTTCAACTTCGCTTTCACCGGGTTTGGCACCGGTTGTGTGCTGGGTAAGTGATGTAGAACAAGTTCAGGATCCAACCCAGGCATGTCGGCATATGACCAAGCAAAATTAATCTATCTTTGTTCAAAGAAGTTGTGGAATTCTGATTTCTCTTGTGTTGTCAGTGACACTGCTAAAT
The DNA here is from genome assembly GCA_007258455.2 of Sequoia sempervirens. NCBI lineage: Eukaryota > Viridiplantae > Streptophyta > Pinopsida > Cupressales > Cupressaceae > Sequoia > Sequoia sempervirens. The sequence continues at coordinate 417 of VDFB02365706.1, read as the reverse complement.
AAATCAATCGAGGATTCTCTTTTGTGCCTATGTTGACTTCTACTGATTCTTCTACGAGCATGGGTGAATTTTCCTGTGCAATGGGGAGAATGTTCAAACCTCCATCCTTAGGCACCTCAGAGAGGTTTTCACCTTCGGATGCATCCTTTCTTTTTACTTTTTCATGGTCTAGAGGTGCCTTGTGGTTTTCACCTAGAGACTCGTCCTTTTTATCTTGTTTATTCTTTTTCTCATTTTTGCGACTGGAGGGTTGAACAGATTCCCCAAAGTATGCTTTATTGTCCAAGTCAATGGTAAAACCAGCTTTATGATCCCCATTAGGTATGCCTTCACGTAATCCCAGGAACTCAGCAATCGCTTCGTCACTCTCAAAAGTATCTAAAATGGGTGTATCTTGTTGATCCCAATCTATGAGTT